>CAIGRP010070384.1:0-28666 GCA_903798385.1 Fraxinus cuspidata
GAGATCATTAGTGAAAGAAGGACAACGACCATCCTATCCTAAAGGAGGAATAGCGATAAACGTGAGGCCTTGTTGCTCATCCATACTTTTTTGACATTTTTAATGAATGACTTGATTTGTCAACATCTTTCCATTCACACCTTAAATGTTAAATTAAAAAGGAAAAATAAATAACTATAAGACTATAAAAATCACATCTCACAACCAACAATCTTATAAAATACGTTCACAAATTAGATTGTAATTCCAATAAATTATTATATAATAATATATATAATTACAAAATAATATCATCATTGCCGCATTATTTACTCTCCTAACCCCCACCCAAACCCCCAATAACACTATCTCTTCAATTACAAACTCTCTCTCACTCCACACCCATCCCAACCACAATCGCAATGATATTTTCTACAGCAATTCTCGCTCTCTTCAATTACAAACTCTCTCTCTTTATAAATACAAATGATCTTTCTATATATATATATATAAACACAAAATACAAGCAACCATATTGAGATCTCTTGTGAGGAGGTGGCGGTGGGTTGCAGGTGATGTTGGAGCAATGGATTTAACTCGCGTGGTGGTGATGAGGTGATAATTGTGTTTAGGAAAGAGATTTTGCTTGGTAGCAGAGATGGTGCATTGCAGGTGATGATAGTGCATCAGAGTTGATATGTGTGGTGGTGGTGGTGAGGTGGTAGTAACGTATTGGATAATACGTGCCCAAGTTTGTCTTCATTGTAATTGTCTGTGACCAAGTCAATTTTGATTGTGACGGTATATGACCAAGTCATTGTTAATTTTGTCACATCGATCACAATTAACATAGATTTGGTCACAATCTATCACAATTAACAAAGACTTGATCATAGAAGATCACCACAAATAAATTTGTACACACCGTAGACCAGCATCACAATATATACAGTCACAACCAATCAAAATTAACACGGACTTGATCACAATAAATCACAATTAATATAGACTTGGTCAAGAGGATCACGACAAATAAATCCACACACATCGCAAACTAGCATCACAACAACCCAAAACAGCAAGTCAGTCGATATATTGAACAATGAACACCCGCCCAACTCCTCCAATGTATTACGATCACTACCTTCTGCAACAGAATCCACCACCACCTCCAATAATTACTAACACCACCAATGACCATACCAGCAATCTATTGAGGAATTGAAGAATTATAGAGAGAGAAGTGATAGAAAGGGTGTTTTCATATGTAAATGTTGAAAGAGAGAATTTCATCTGCAAATGTTGAAGAACGTGTGTAATTTAGTGAGAGAAAATATGTAATGGTGCTTGAAGAGAGAGAATGAGTGAGAGTGATTGTTATGAAAATAAATTTAAACAGATCTCATTAAATGTTTCATAAAACGATTTTCATATTCATCATATATTAATTAATTTAATAAATCTTCATTATCACTTGATTTGTGAAAATAAAACTAATTCTCCTTATTTTTGAATAGTATATTTTATAAGTAGGATTTTCCCATTAAGACTTTTTCTCTAATTGGAAGTTGGGACTCAATACATGAGCCCAATAATAACGGGCCTAGTTTGAGACCCACAACGGTCTTAACGGTAAATGACAGGCCCGATTCATCCCGTCATAAGGCTCTAGGTCAAGTTGCAAGACGAATAAAAACCTTATCTTCATTGTCTCTCGCATTTTCTTCATTCGCACAGAAAAAACCAGTAGATAGCGGAAGTAGAGGTCGAGTGAGAGACAGAGGAGAAATGGTGTCGCTAAAGCTACAGAAGAGGCTGGCGGCCAGCGTTATGAAGTGCGGGAAGGGCAAGGTCTGGCTCGACCCTAATGAAGTCGCCGAAATTTATAAGGCCAATTCCCGTACGGTCTCCTTTTCCCTTCACATAAAAAGGATTTTATATAGAGATATCTGTATATGGATATGGATATTTGTGTATGATTATCAGTTTTTGATTCAATTTGGGAAAATCTGTTCTGATTTCATTCTTTTAATAATCCAAATAAGCAAATTTTGGTGCTTAGCCTAATTTGTATTATGTCCTGATTTTATGTACAGTTAAGACTTAAGGATCTGTTTTTATGAATCAATAGCTACTTGTCTGTTGTGGATCCTTTTTATAGACACTTTTTATCAGTTCAAAATCTCTACTATAGTCGTTCATTTCTCGAGCTTTAAGGAACATTGAATTTCTCACTGTTTAGTAAAAAAGTTTTCTGGTCATTTAAAGGATGATAGATATTGTTGAATGTGTACAAATATCTGAAATTAATTATTAGGATGGATATGCTGAATTGGTAAGCAAATATAGCAGGCAGTCAGTTACAAGCTTTATTAATTGGGGTTGGATTTGTTTTACATTTATATTGATTAGGAGCATATTGCTGCTCGGAATGTTATTCAATTTTTTTGTAGTATAGTATTTTTAGGCCCTCTCTGTTACAACTTCACCTTGAAATGCAGGACAAAACATTAGGAAGTTAGTCAAGGATGGTTTTATCATCAGGAAACCAACTAAGATTCATTCTCGGTCCCGTGCTCGCAGAATGAAGGAGGCCAAGAGAAAGGGTCGTCACTCAGGATACGGTAATGTCTTATGGTTGTGAGAATATATTCATTACTGTTCCTTCCGTAACTTATATATGATGTTTTGTTAAGAGGGAAGAACACGAGCCAAATTTTCTTAGATGCTTTCTGAATACTTTCAGGTAAACGTAAGGGTACCAGGGAGGCTAGGTTGCCCACAAAAGTTCTGTGGATGAGGAGGATGAGAGTTCTTAAGCGCTTGCTTCGTAAGTATAGAGAGTCGAAGAAAATTGATAAGCACATGTATCATGACATGTACATGAAGGTGAAAGGTAATGTTTTCAAGAACAAACGCGTTTTAATGGAGAGTATTCACAAGTCTAAGGCTGAGAAGGCCAGAGAGAAGGCATTATCTGACCAGTTCGAGGCCAGGAGAGCAAAGAACAAGGCTAGCAGGGAAAGAAGGATTGCAAGGAGGGAGGAACGTCTAGCTCAGGTGATTGATTGAATATTTCTATACTTTTGTGTTTATGTTGTGTCTTTGACCACTCGTGTCGTATACATGAAGTCCTTTCCTATACCTCTTTGTTTGATGCCAATATCTTGATGACATTCATTGTCAAATGTTCGTGGCTGTTTGATCCCTTAAAATTACAAAATTCGCCCATATATTTTATAACAGGGACCGGGCGAGAGAGCTGCAGCTCCTACACCTGCAACCTAGCCAGCTCAGCGAGTGACTTTTTTTTTTTAATTTCAATTCATTGATTCTTTCAGTTGGTTATTATTTTAGCCATGCCATAACGTTCTTCTAAATTGTTATGCAGGGGAACCAAGAAGGCTAAGAAGTGAATTATCTTTGGTTGCTAGTTTCTAAAGTTGGTGACTCATTGCCATCGAAATTCCTTCGTTAGTTTGTGATCTCTGTCCAGCGTTTGGTTTTAATCTTTTGATAAAACTGCGTTATCATTATCTTTAGCTCAATGAGAGCAGTATTAAAATTAATTATGTCGATGTACCATATCCAGTCTATGGTAATTTTCTTCAAAATGGGAAAAAAAAATTCCTTTTTTTGCCACAAGGTTTTGTGTTTGTTACAGTATATGTCTGGCAAAGTTTAAATGAAATGCATGATTAGAAAACAGATGACGCAGTGTTATTATATCGTATAATACAGTACAATTCTTTAACCTTCTATGTACCTACTAAACGTCACATTAATGGAGAATACAAGCCGAGTTATGTGCTCTGGGTAGATCTATATCTCCGTATAGTGTAGATTATCGAATTGGGAAACGTAATAATTGTATCCAAACATACACGTTTATCAGATGGATGAATGACTGACAGCTCTATGTTCATCAATGCATAAATTTTTATGCTATAAAGAATTATTCTTCGATGTTTCATACGCATCTCACCTAAAGACTTGTTTGGTAGCGTGGAACTGATGAAGATATTCTGTCATCTCTGCCAAACTGTATATAGTTGAAAAGGTCGTCCCTTATTTGATTCGCTCTATCTACACCTGCAACCGATCTCCCTGGAAATTCATTCGGATAGTTGCAAGTAGCAAGCTTCACTATAAATGTAAATGTGCTGCCTTTGCCCAGACCATCACTCTCAATCCAGATGTGACCTCCCATGAGATTGACAAACCTGAGTTCATCATTTTACAATAAGTAAAGGGATTGAAAATTCCCTGAAGCCATAAAGAAAGAATGAGCTCTGCTCATATATTCATTTTGGCAAGACTCAAATGCAAGAAATTTAAAATCTAGCAGCTCTGATTGATAAGGTGGCTAAACGCTGATGAAGTCAACTATGCAGTGAATTAATACCGTTTGCAAATGGCGAGCCCAAGACCTGCACCGCCTTTATGTCGATTTGATGCACTTTGTGACTCGGCAAATTTGGTGAAAAGAAGTGGAATATCATGTGGGTTGATACCACACCCAGAGTCTTTCACCTGCATCAATATGTTGGGGAAAAGAGGAATTCTATTATTTTATTACTAAGCCCTGTTTCGTAGCCATTAAAAAGAGGAGTTCGAGGAAAATGAGTTTTGGAATAATGTGTGGTTAAAAAGTAGGAAAACGTTTTAGGTTCACGTGCAAAATATTTTATTGTGTGAAAGTGTGGTTAAAAAAGAGTTTTGAACTAATGGATGATAAACAGGGTCTAAAGTAAGCTTGTGACTAAATCAAAGTAGGCAAGCATTACTGGTTGATAAAGTGTGACTGAGAGGACAGTGTTAATGAAGATAAAGAAGCTAAAATCTTATCAATTATATTGTCGGTCTTGTACAATACTATGCACCAAGCATGCCCTTAATGGAAAATGCAAGCTCCATAGTATGTAGAACTGCTGTAAGAAACAAAAACCAAACCCTGGGTGGGGATGGGGGTGTATATATATTTTACCTGCACTCGCAAGTAGAAGTGACCATCAGTTGACAAAGGGTGGAATTCAGAAGATTGCCAGTCTCTAATATACTCTGGTTTCGCAACAGAGACATCAATTGAAACATAACCCTCCTTTGTGAACTTCACGGCATTCCCCACAACAGTTAATATGATTTGCAGCAGCCTTTTTTCATCACCAGCAGCATAAACAGGTAGATCCAGAGACAATGTTAAAGTCATAGACAACTTCTTCACAAATGCAATAGGCTTAACCAAGTTAACAACCTACAGGTGAAGGATAAGCTGTGGCATTGAGTTTACATATGTATAAACTGGTCAAAAGGCAGGGAAAGGAAATCTGTCATTTTCGTGTTTACCTCTCGGAAGATTGCTTGAAGATTAAACATTCCTGTGTCTAATTCAAGGCTACCATCTTCAAGTTTAGAAAGATCTAGAACATCATTAATGAGTGTTGCAAGGAGATTGCCACTTTTAAGTATGGTCTCTATCATAGACCTTTGATCAGGAGTTAGCTCAGTCTCCAAGAGTAACGAACACAAAGCTATAGTTGCATGCATCGGCGTTCTCATCTCATGATTCATGACAGCCAAAAAGTCGTTGCGAGCACAAATAGCCATCTCTGCCTCTCGTCGAGCTAAATCTAGAGCTACATTCTGTTGTACGAGCTGATCACGAGCTCGCATGGATTCTTCCAAAATTGCAGCATGAGAAAGAGCCACCGCAACCTAGATAAGCAATTACAGTTTTTAGATCACAAAAGCATGATATGTCAAATCGCAAAGTAACTACAAAAACATATGATATCATGAAGTGGAAAAAGATACCATGAGCTTACACGTTCACCCAAAATGAGGTTCCTCGGTATGTTATGCTCATGATATAATTTAATTGACGAGACAAGCTGAGTTTCAAATGGCAAGTTAAAACTTTGAAGCAGCACTTGTAAATATTAAGGATTTTAGGTCCAATAGGACCATTAGACTAAACGCAGAGAATGTTATTTTGATTATAATAGGAATAGAAAGGTAGCAGTGTCAAAACATAGTATTATTAGGTTCTTAGATTCGAGTATTATATTGAAATGATAAACTGAAAATGATATAGTACAAAGGACCATTGTATATAGAATGAAATGTAGTAGTAGTATAAATATTCTATGTTGCATAAGGTCCACCAAGTGAAAACAGAAACAGTTAAATAGAATGATAGACTAACTATTATTAGGATTCTAATGGTTGAGCCATTAAAAGATAAGATGTCCATAAGATAAACTTAGCAACGGTGAAGGTGATAAAATGGAGTCCGGCCATGTATTCTGTGTACTTAAAAAAAAATTCTTGTTCATAAAAGCAGCACGGTCCCAGTAACATATTACAGAAAGAAGGGGTAGACTCAAACTAACATTGCTTGATGTGGTTGCTAACTGTTTTAATTTCCTTGGATCTTATAGAAGAAGCTCTTAACATTGATTCTCACATTTCAGGAATGTATCCATTTCTTGTTTCTTTTCCTCATCCCAGTCCTTTTGCGGCTTTTCATAGTGTAGTAACATGAAATTCAATAAATAGTAATGCAGAAGAACAGATTGACCATAGTTCACCATTTCACGCCTTCAATGAAGTGCATATATCACTCAATGCTTTTTAACAAAACAGTGAATAAAGATTGAATATTCATGGCAATGACATGGCTCCACACTATGACTGTGACATTTCAAGTATCTAACACGAGAAAATTAGAAGCTGGGAAAGCGAGCCGGGTAATGGGGGACAACAATAACACGAGATCATCCCTTTTTTCTTGTCTGTGGACTAACAGAAAATTCATACATTTAGAGGATACAAGAAATTTTATCCCATAGATCTCTAGTATAAATATGAAAAGAACAGGTCAGATTTCATTTTATTTTGTTCCAGGAAGTTGCAACAACTTATAGGGAAAAAATAGAATATATGTAAGGAAATAGAAACATGTCAACAATAACAAACGAGGTTCTCAATGCATCAAGGAAACTACTGTTTTCTGCTAGTCGATTTATAATTTTAATGGCATAAAATTAGGTACAATCTACAATCATAACCAACAATGAGAGTAGCTATGAACTAATGATAAAAACTAGTGAAGGATAAATGCATTTGACGTATGAATAATAATACAAGAGTTTCCCAGAATGAAAAGCAATTAATGAAGTATATCGCATAGTCCTGAAGAGAACACCAAGCAGAAAATGAATAGTAAACAGAAATTCATAAGGTATTACAGCAAAACAGTAACGAAAGAGAGGAAGCTGTCCGTAGAAACCTGGTCAGCAACAACTTCGACGAGTTCTAACTCATGATCACGCCATTTTCTTATACCATTCAGAATCAGAACCATCACAGCATAACTTTTTGAAGATTGATCAGGCCAGTCATTGATATGGAAATTTGACAAATGCAAAAGAGGCACGCGTACAGCAACAGCTTCTGGTGAAACATATCTACTAACAACAGGCCTGATTTTTGCTAGTGGGCATGTGTGTGGAACCTTTACTGCTTCACCACTATTAAAAACTTCGTTCACTAGAGGAAGATTAAGAGGCACGGTGGATCCAACAGGTATCAAATTGTTCAAAGTATGGGAGAGCTGCAAATGTGGGCCTCTTTGTGATGGCATCCACAATGCACATTCTTCCAACTCTAAGGTTCTGCCTAGCTCGACAAGAGTAGTTTTCAATATTGTGTGCCTATCAATTGTGCTTCTGATCTCATGAGTCAGCATGCGGACATGCCTGCCAGTTTCTTCTTGTTTTATGATAAGTCCCATCTCTCTGTCTAATTCTTCGGCTTTGTTCTTCAGAAATAATTCCCGTGTCTTCACGCTTAGCAGATCAGGTATTATGTGAACAAGCATCAATGCTGTCACGCACGATACGAAAGCTGTAGACATTTTTGCTATTGTCATCACCATTGCGACAGTTTTAGAATGCAGAGAGGATGTCCACAAACTAATCAAGTGGGTTGCTCCACAAAGAACAATAAAAGCACCAAACTGTATTAGTACCCATCTGTATGGGAAGAATGCAGATTTCTGAACGAAGTAAATAAGCTCTAGTGGAATGGAGAAGTATGCAAAGGCAATAAGGAGATCAGATATATACTGATATTTCATCAGGAGCTCATCACCGGGCCACTGAGCCTCAATGCAATCACAGGACTCCATGGGAAGAATCTGTAAAGGCAAGCCTACACAATCAAGCTAACCTACTATAAAGAACATATAAACATTAATGCTTATGAAGGAAATATTTGTTGTTTTGGAGCTAACAGAAGAAATTCCAAATACATGGTCGTTGATTACAGTCATTCAACCTTAAACATGTACACTATTCGTTACCCCTTTCTGAAGTGATTTTCTAAAACTTTTTCGTTTGTTAAGTTTAGAAAGATGAAGCAGCAATAAGATTCTTTTAAAACGTCAAAAATTAATTAATACACTTCAAAATTACTCAGTGCTAATAAACAAATCAACCTAAGCTGAGAAACTAGCTAGTTACACTTCTTCTATCCACCTGACTCGCAAGAAGTGCAAGTTTTTAAACCAAACACATTATTTCTAAGAATTATAAACAAGCAAATGCAGTTCTCAAAAATATAACCTTCAGCAAGATGGAATTATATTCTTTCTGGCAGCAAAGAAATTTTGTTTCTTTCCTAAACCATTTATTCAATAGAGATAAGAATTGAAGTTCTTAATTTAAAAATTACTTTGTAACTCAGACAACTAATTCCAAAAAATTAAATACATTGGGGATGAATGAAACAGTAAAACGTGAGACATCTAACTATTTGGAAATTGTTTGCATTTTCGCAATTTCGATTAACCAAGCGGAGACACAGATGCGTTCTTGAAAACAACAATACGAAAAATAATTCACTAAAAAAAATAAAAAAAATAAACCACACACTGACGAAATTACAACAAATGATCCGATCGTTACCTTAGCTCCTGACCGCGAAATAATTAGATTGAACTCGTATTGAATCGGATTCCTTATTACATTTCAAAATTTTACTGGTTTTTTGTGAGAGAAATGGGTGAGTAATGTGGAGGGAAGGACTTCACAGCCATCACGGATGGTTAAAGCGACTTACACCAGTTTTGGTTCAATGAATGGGATGCACGAGCGCCCATGCTTTACATTATATATACTCGTACGTGCAAACAGAGCATTTCATTGGTTAATTGGTGGACTATGAAATAATACCGAACAAGTTACAAGTAACGGCCACCAAAGCTCCACTGGGCCCTTTATTAATAGGTTGGGCAAAGCCCCAATAACATAATGGTTTCAACTCTATTGGTCCAATTTATATCAATCATTGGGTTGGCCCACATACACAGCTAACAATTTTAATAAAAATTAATAAAAGGTTAATTACAAAGTGCAAATTGTCTATATCGTTCCAATTTTAACATTTGAATCATTAGAATCATCGAACATTGTCCAAATTGTTCATGTTGTCAATTCTTTCTGTTAAAGGCTTTAAAAACGATGAATTTATCTTCTTCTTTATATAAACAAAAAGAACAAAAAGAAAGAAAAAATAATTAATTGTAGTTAGAGTCAAATCTGTCAAAAAGGGTAAATAATCAACGTTACATTCCATTTTATTATTAGTTCATTATATTTTTTTTTTCTTTTATAAGTTACCAATGAATAAATTCAAATATTTTTTTAATTATATTGTTAGATTAAAATTTATTAATTATTGTTATTTTATTTCCAAATGAAAGGCTTTTAATTTATTTTCCTTATGGTATTTATCGAAAAAAATAATTATTTATCTATGTATGTTTTTAATATTATCAATGGAAAAGTCGTTCTTAAACTTAAATTACCTTTTTAATTAATATTTGATTATCAACAGATTTTTGGAAGTAATCTTAATTTTTTTTTCATATTTTATTATAATTAACAAATTTCTGTCGCTAAATATATTTATTTTAAAAAAATTAAAACCATCGAACAATTCTACTATAAATTTAAAATATGATTATGTTTAATTGTTATTTTGATACCTACTTTCCAGTCAACAACATTTATTATTTTACTTTTACTGTTATATTTTAACAATAAATTTTCCATATGATGGGTCATCCACGCTAGAGTCTTACTTATGATTGGTTGAAGATATTTCATTTAAAAGCACTTGAATAATAATTTTGTTTACTTTCAAGAACATCGAGGATATTGTTATTATGAGACAATATCACATTTAAGCATATGAGAGGATTTGTCCATCAATATTGATTCATCATCCACGACAGAGTCATTTCAAGATGGTTTGAAATGTCAATGTACGATTGTCTCCCTTTGACACACATCAAACTAATTCCTGAATTATTCGGACAGATCACATTTGGTTAACTATTTTGATTTGTCGTCCAAATCTATTAATCAATCAATATATCTCGTTTAGTTGTAAAATTTCCCTTCAACTATTCGAATTGAAGCAGTAGTAAGGTTGAATTGTTCCTATAAAATCCAATAACAAATCTAGTGTCAATTTCAAAAAATAACTCTAGCAAAGCCAAGTAAAATTCTTGAGCATAAAGTTGATGGGAATGTCTTGGACATTTTTGAGAACTACAGTCAAATGAAGAAAGAAGCCAAGGCCAAATCATATTCTCTCTAAGATTGAGATAGGTCCCAAGAAGAACGAGAAAATATCGACAAATCATTATTCTAATCAACGTCAATGTAATCGAATATGATTAAAGCGGATAAATACATACGAAAATTCATGAGTTATACCAAATTTTCCTACTATTAGCTCGTGTTTGGTGGAGATCAAAATTAGATTTTTAGTAGATTTTGAAAAAAGATGCTAAAATGTGTGTTTGAAAAGTTGTGAATTGATAATATATATAATTAAAGTTAACTATTGATGTCGATTACTTTAGGATTAGATTAATTATATTACTACCATAAAATTTATTTACTACACCATAACAAATTTACAATTATACTTCTAATTCAATAAAAAACTTCTCATTTAAATGGAAAAAAAATACATTATTTCCATCATGGAGCGAAGTGAATTTTAAATCCTTCAATAGGGTATGGACTGTCCCAGGATGAACACAAATATTTCCATCATGGAGGAACACAAAAATCGTCAACAAAAAAGCTATGCCAGAAAGGAAAAAAAAAACTAGATTTATGATTGTGGTGGAACAATAAATTATTTTATGTGATAAATATATTAAATCTCATTTACGTAATTTTACTTTCACATAATTCTGTTTGGAGTGTGTTTTGAGTCCGATTTTTTCAAAATTAAAATTACCTTATGTAGGTTAAAAGTACTTTCATTTAATATATGATATATATTAAAATAATTGTGTTATTATAATTTGATCAAAATATTAGTATTGATAAATTTTATTTACGACACAAAAATTATGAGATATATAGTAATTAATTACTGTTTAGTGAAATAAATATAAAATTTGTACAAAAGTACTTTATAATGATGCTTTTTTGAAAACAAAACCAATTGGTGAAAAGATTTTCAATAAAACTCCAGTTAAAAACTTTACTCATAACTATGGGTAATACTGTTTAGCTTGAACATTTTTATAATATTTTCAAACCAAATCATTTTAAACGGTTTGAAAAAAATCCTTAAAAAAAAATTCAAACCATTTTTACTGTTCATTTTGATTTCAAATTCTAACATTAACGACATAAAATAGTATTTTCTAAATAAGTGAAATACTAAATATATTGATCAGACCTTTCCAATATAATACTCAAAATTGAAACATTTTAAGCATAAATATTACAACGTGATATATTTGTCCCAATACGAGTTTAAATTAATAAATTAATACAACGTTCAACCATAAAATGTAAGCTTAAAAATTTATTATTTTAAAATAGATAAAAAAAAATAATCACAAATCATTAATTTCTAAAGAGTCGATAAGAATGGACTAGCTATTGAGGTATAACTTGAATTAATAAATAATATTTTGAGTAAAGGAATTTTTTTTTTAAATTTAAATTGAAAGAATTGTTCGGTTTTCATGTGATTTTTAATTATCTAAACTTAAACCAAAATATTTTCAAACGATTTCATTTGATTTGATTATTGAAATGTTGAAATCAAGTGAACAACTTTAAAACCAGTGATTTTAAAATCGTGATTTGGTTCGATTTGATGGATGGATGATTTTTTGTCCATCCATACTGTATAGTAGCTGTATCAAACCGATCGCGATTATATTTAACAAACATTTCTTACATGTATACACGGGTGTCTTGAAGTTAAGCCAACCTAGTTAATTGCCCATGCTAGTACTTACAATTTTAAATGATGTGCAAATTAATTGCAATTAGTACTTACAATATTTATTGATTGACACTGCACATTTGGTGATGGCTAAGTGTAAAATTTAATTAGAATGGGCCGCTGTCATTTCTCATGTCAATTCCCGCTCCCACTAAAATTCATATCATTTTCAAATGATGCCTGGTACGTAACGCCGGGTGAGAAATATATAGAATTAATCAACTAATGCAAATTAAAATAATTCATTTTTCCATTAAGTTTGGTATTATGTAAGGAACACGTAAGCAAGGGTTTCTATTATTAAAAGAATGGAGTGACAATGACACATTTAATAATTGTTCTCAAAATTTTTAAGAATAACTTGGAGTCAATATTGCAATTTTTGTTATTGTACTGCTATATAGCCTCTGGCATCGACTAGCAAATCCATGCACTCCAAATGAATCGTTGTATCGCGGCAACCATAAAATGAGATCTTCAACAATGGCCAATTTTAGGTTCTCAAGAGCTCTTTCACAATCTTTTGGAAAGTGCAGTGATGTGATCTATTTGTACACCCTTCTTTAGAAAGTTTTTGAATTGATAAATGTTCTTTAATAAACTTATCTTTGATGTGCTTGCCAAAATACTCGTTGAATGCTCTACGAATATGGTTTCCTTCTATCCAAAGGGGCATTTACCATAGAGATGATTCTTCAGTGTTCGGGAGGTGGCTAACGGATTATTTAACAAGTATATAAAGATTAAAGTACACTAGCGATTATTTAAGTATGCATGGAATAGCTCATTGTGGAAGGTACAAAACATGTCACAAGCACCACGACAACTGTAATACGCGATCTTCAATCATTACTCGCTTTAAATTCTTTAATGTTTTTCGCACGATTTTAGAAAAGTGAAACACCATATCATTTGTAAGATTTTCGAGTTGAGTAGCATTCTTCAAATAAACTCACCTAGGTCCTAGAGCTGCACTTGTCATGTTTGGATGGATCTAATGCCCATTTATGACCAAAGGATAGAATTCTCTTTTATTAGAGATTCTACTTTAATAGTTTGGAGGTGGTTAACATGATTGTTTAACAAATTTACTATATATGAATTAGATCAAATCATCCGTCTAGTAAATATGTATATAAATAGTTTATATAGGACGTGTTGAATATGACAATGATATATATGATAAAAAAGTTGAACACCCCTTTATTAGTAACAATTTGTCACATAAATCGTCTTTGACTTGTCCCTTTCGTAATATGTACATAATATAAACTTGAACTAATTAGAATATTCGATACTTATTGATGACGTCACATTGAACATAAAGGGATCCATGTTCTTGATGGTTGGGCATAATTAATCTACCTTAATAACACAACATACAACACTAACCAACTTCACGGGCTCATAAGCATGTTAACACTTTCATTTTCAGGCAATAATTAAATGAAAACTTTAAAGAAGAATGATTTGCATTTTCTTTTCTTGTTTGTAAATCCAGTCATAAGAATAATTAAAGATTCACTGGAGAAAGAAGCACAAGAGACAACAAGGGCCACAAAAAGACAGACAAGACTAAACTTATGCCACGCCCACCCCACCCTCTTGTGGGCCCATAATGAGGTTCTGATCTGGCAAACTCAGTGATGCCAGCCTAGCATTTCATATACATAATTGAAATGTGGGACAATCTCCTTCCACAAAGCACATGCCACTCTTCCCATGTATACACATTTGTTACACAAAAAATTAAATCCCATTTGTCGCCTTGTCAATTTGACTCTTTATTTTGTAAATAATTTTCTTTCATTATGCTTATTATATTACAGCCTCACCGCTTCTTTCTCTGTCTTCTACACAAGAAGAAAAAGGTAAAAAGGCAAAAAATTTGCCGTTGCCACAGGAATTTAGTGTCGGCAAATACCCGTTGGATGGAAATAAGTGGAAATTACGGGAATGATTAATGGGCAATAATTATGGAATTAAATTTGATTAGTGATAAAATTAAAGAAAATTTAATTGGAGTCAATATATACTAGTTTATTTGTAGATGAAGGCTGTCGTTTTCTTATTCTGTGCTGTCCCTTTCGCTTACTATTTCCTTTTTTTTTTTTTGGTAGTTGTAATGCTTAATTTTTTTCTCTTTAATTGCAACTCATCATCTTTCAATCACACCCTTTTCTTCTCTTTCTTCTTCTCTTCACCCAGTTTAGTTGTGTACAGTCAAAGATTTCTGGGCGAGGTGAATGAAATTTTGAAGAAGAGAACATGAAAGGGCTAGTAAGTACGTTAATTATTTCATTGTTTTCCTTATTAATGTTAATTACTATTGTTTTTCTTTGATTATTGATGTTTCAGCTTAATTTCTTGGATCAGCTTTGTTTTGCGAGTTTTTTGTTTCTGGGTTCTCTTATTCTTGCTAAAAAATTCAGTCTTTTTTTTGTTAAAACTCGTCGGATTGAGCTTAATTATTGTTTAAAAGTATGGATTCATTGTAAATTAATTTCAAAATTTGATTTCATCTTTACTACTTTTAGTTTGGGTGCTAGTTAACTTCTCTACATTGTCTATATGAGACGACTAATTGTTGGATTCTAGGTTTAATTATGCGTTTTTTGTAAATAAAAGACTCTGCCTTGACAGTGAAAGAAATAATTTGTGCTTTTTCTTAAGGGGAGCTAGTAGATTTTCCTTCTTTTATATAATAAATGTGGGTTTTTGTGATTTATTTGTGATCTTTTTCCCGGATCTTTTGATTGTGCTAGTGACTAGTTACCATTTGGAATACCACATTCTTAGTTCAAGATATTAATTCTGTGATTTACTTTGTTTTCCTAGCTAATTGATTACTTCCATTCGTATCAGTTTGTGTTAAAACCTAAGTAGAAGAACATATAGGACTTTTCTTGGCATTTGCGATAACTTTTGGATTTTCATGTAATATTATTTTATTGAAGAATTTGTGGTTGAAAAGAAGAGCGAGAAAAATGTATTTTGGAAAAAATTGGATCAAACAAGGGCTTATATAATGTATGGTGTCTCGATGTTAGTTGTTTGTCAGGAGGGGTGAATTTTTTTTTTTTTTAGAAATCTCAAACTTTTTATGCCCAAAATGTTTCCTAGGTACTGATTTTTCCTGAAATTTTTTGTTAGTTTCTTCTATTTTTCTTCCTCTTCTGAAAAGTAAAGAGTAAAGAGAAAAAAGTACAAGGCTGTATGGAATTATGATGGTCATTCATGGCAGTTTATGAGATTCTAAAATAGGAAGCTACCAAATGTTTTATGATTATGGATTCCTTTTTACCTTTTCCTCCTTTTTCTGTCCTCTATTTCCAGGTATTTTTCCTTTTGCTTCTAGCATTGTGTCGTGCTGCAGAATACAATGGAATATGCAAGTCTGATTGGCCGTTGACACCGAGGCCTCACAGCGTGTCTGTCTTGGAATTTGGAGCAGTCGGGGATGGGAAAACATTAAATACTTTGGCATTTCAGAATGCCATCTTCTATCTTAAGTCCTTTGCTGACAAGGGTGGTGCCCAACTCTATGTTCCAGCCGGCAAGTGGCTTATTGGAACCATCAATCTTACCAGCTATCTTACACTCTTCCTGGAAAAAGATGCCATTATTCTTGGCTCTCAGGTTATCGCTCTAGTACCAATTTTCTTGAATCCCTTTTAGTAATAAAGAAAAATGCATTTTTCATGTTGATCTTGGAAGACCCTGCTATTCTTCTATTTAAGCAGACACATCTATCAGCTGCCATCTATTACGCACTGATGTTCCTCAAAAATTGACATTACAAAGAACGAGTCTGAGGTTGATGCTCGGGCTCATCCAACACTTCCCATTTGCAGCGCTCTTATCAGTGCCTGCAATTGCAAAAATGGCAATAGGGACTTCCCCTAAGGCCCCTCTGACCATCAAGTCGGAAAGAGAGGGGGATTAAGTATATTGACTGTATGTAAATTGTAGGATAGACTGTCAAACCTTTTTGCCTTGCACAGATTGTTATATAGTCGAATTAGTGTTTTTAGTAATCTCATATATTAGGGAGAAATCAAGTGTCCTGATCTCCTGATTATTATCTGGCTCCTTTAGAAGTATACATATTAATGTTCTTGTTAATGCTCCTTATATAATTTATTACACTGTTTCTCTTTGCATCCTGGAACCCGCTTTATCATGCTTCGTAGAACTTCTCTGTCTACAAGGCTACTTAAAATGCAAAATCTCAAGATATATTTTACTACTAATAATAAAAAGAATTTATTATCTGTTGAGTGTGCTGTTTCTTTCATACGCTATGTGTTAATTAAATTAGCTATCTTAAGATATTCAGCAAAGGTTTTTCATTAGATGAGTTTCAGCACTTTATGTTCATTTTTTGTTGCTGTATAATCTATTCAAGCTCATATCTCTTGCTTGTGTAGGATTATAATCACTGGGATGTAGTTGATCCCTTGCCTTCTTATGGCCGAGGTATTGAGCTACCTGGACGAAGATATCGCAGCTTGATTACAGGACGTGATTTAACTGATGTGGTGATAACAGGTAGCAATTTTCCCAGAAACATAGTCAATTTGCCGATCATTTCTAGCATTAAAGACATTGTCCCATTCTCTCTCTTTGATCACTAAACTTTTCTTGTTCCAAATTAATGTGTGAACTTCCTTTTCTATTTCCAGTTAGGCTTGCTGTTTATCTCTTACTGTGAAATTGACTAAAAAATTTGACATGGCATGAAATATTTTTTAGTGTATTGTTTTTTTGATCCAGCTAGGCAAAACCGCCTCTGGTTGGAGTACTTGGGCTTTTGTAATGTGCCTTTTCAAAGTAATAAAAGAAATAAAAGGGAAAAAAATTAATAAAAGAAAGGCTTAGTATGCCTCTTCCCCCACCACCATATCAGCATTTCTGTTAATTTGACATATCACCACCATAGGTTCAATTTTGTCTCCCTTTATTATTCCATTCTTGTTCAGTATCCTTACTTTCTACCTACTTTACAGGTAACAATGCAACTATTGATGGTCAGGGTTCAGTTTGGTGGGAAAAATCCAGTTCTCATTCTCTAAATTATAGTCGGCCACATCTAGTGGAATTCATAAGCTCAAACAATATTGTTATATCAAACTTAACCTTCCTAAATCCCCCTGCTTGGAACATTCGTCCAGCTTACTGCAGGTATCTCGCTATACTTTCTTGAACATCTGACTTCTTTTTTTCCAAAGCATATTAAAGAATCATTTAGTTTTAACAAGTTTGTTTTTATTATGTCTTTTGATACAGTAAAGTCCTAATCCAGAACATAACAGTCCATGCTCCTCCAGACTCTCCACGCACCAGTGGGATAGTCCCAGGTCTTTTGAAACTCTACTTAAATCACATGCATATTTTCATGACTGTTTTCTCATGAATATGCATTTTAGGTTACATGTGTGCTCAACTAAAGATAAATTCTGATGTCAAAACCTGTGCAACACTTCATTTGCCAAAAAAAGAACCCTAATGAAATGACAGATGCATGTATGGCTACTCTTAAAAAATTTACTTGTATGTTTACTTATAAGTAAATAAATAATTATTTTGTTGATCGAAGTTGGAAATAAGTATCTTATGGTCGAAATGAGTAACTTCTGGATACATAAATAAGAAAAAGGTAATCTATCTGAGCATATTTGGAAGTAACTACATTCATAGGCCAATTTTTCAAGATAGGTCAAACTAGGAAGAAAATGGAAAAGGAACACTAAGTGCAATCAAAGAAACAAGCAACCGATCATTAGATATATGCTTAAATTTTCTCATAAGTTAAAATTAAGCTTAGTCCAAGAGGCTGCTAATTAATGTTAACTACATTCATGGGCTGACAATTTTTAAGAAAGGTCAAACTAGGAAGAAAATGGAGAAGGAACACCAAGTGCAATCAAAGAAACAAGCAACTGATCACTAGATATGTGCTTAAATTTTCTCATAAGTTAAATTTTAAGCTTTGCCCAACAGGCTGCTAATTAATGTTAATCACATTCATAGGCTGACATTTTTTCAAGATAGGTCAAACTAGGATGAAAATGGAAAAAGGAACATCAAGTGCAATCTAAGAAACAAGCAACTTATCACTAGATATATGCTTAAACTTTTCTTAAGTTAAATTTTAAGCTGAGTCCAACAGTTTGCTAATTAATGTCAACTAGCATCCACCTTATTTATCCTAGTTACTGGTTTAGTTTTTAAATATAAAAGCTCTCTTGTTTTCTTAATTAGGCTGCCCATTCTATTATTTCCATGTATAGTAAAATAATGAAATGTGAATTTCAGATTCTTCTGAGTATATTTGCATCGAGAATAGCAACATTAGCTTGGGTTATGATTCTGTCGTGCTTAAAAGCGGTTGGGATGAATACGGAATTGCATATGGCAAACCAACCACTAATGTCCATATTCGAGGGCTCCGCCTGCAGTCTTATTCAGGCTCTGGCTTGGCTTTTGGTAGTGAGATGTCAGGTGGCATTTCCAGTATTCTGGTTGAGAACCTTCATGTGCTCGACTCACTAATTGGAATCGAGCTGAAAACTGCTAGAGGAAGAGGGGGCTACATCAAAGGAATTTACATGTCAGACATGTTCTTGGAAAATGTACAGCAAGGAATTAAGGCAACAGGTCAGTGGGATACACATCCAGACGACCAATTTGATCCCTCAGCGTTGCCCGTGGTCAGTGAAATTACCTTTACGGACATAACTGGCATAAACATTACTACACCGGGCTACTTTTCTGGTATTAAGGAATCTCCCTTCACTTCTATATGTCTCTCCAATGTTTCTTTCTCCGTTACTTCAGACCCATCCACATCATGGGTTTGCTCTGATGTGTCGGGTTCCTCGAAAAACGTGACACCTGAACCATGTCCAGAACTTCAGAGCTCAATTTCTAATTTTTCTTCGCAGTGTTCGTTCCTTTCATATCCAAATAGTCAAGTTGCATATTCTTGATTCGAAGTGCCTAAAGCTCAAATATTCATTCATTGATCTGTACAATGCAATACAACATTCCCTCAACCAGTTATGGTGCATAATCTTCCAATAATGTGCGAATTGGAAACTTCCATCTCGTGCCTTTTCAACCCTATCATCGACAAACTATATCATGCTGCAAATTCTGTGTCCAATTTATATTCCCATTCCTTGTGTACAGTGTCCTTTTCTTCTTTCGTGTGTAAGAAAAGTTTTGGTAGTGCAGAACGACTCGGATACTTGTTTCTTTCAGCATTATTCTTCATTTCAAATTATTAGTAATTTCATTCACATTGTAAATTCGGGTGGGGGCTGAAACAGTGTCACGATTGAAGACTTATATAGTTGGAAATTGCAAGAATGGTTCCTTTGCGTTTTTCCATTGCATTATATGCATGTAACTATGTAGGATTTCTTGTGTTTGTGATTTTTTCGTGCTTATTTTGTCTTAAAATGTTTGATTTGAGCTCCTTCCCTCCACGACTTTGTTATTTAAAGCACAAATCATAAAAACGCTGTGATGAAGAAAAATGAATTAGATTAATCACATGATGACGATCACTTCTGGTTCTTACTACCGTAAACGAAATAATTTATACAAAGGAATGATAATCCATCTCTATTTTGGAAATTAAAGTGTGTTTGGTACACTACATTGATACCACTGGACATCATAATATGATATTTCTTCCATAATTGTGTCGAACTTCGGCTTACTAAACAGAATATGAGGATGTCTGAATTATGAAAGAAAGGGGAAAATCTTAAGTAGTATCATCATCCTGGTCTCCAGGAGGTCAAAAAATCCAGCATCATAAATTGATCTCTTTCCCTTGTCTGATAAAACTGCAAATAAATGGCCAAGAAAATCAATAAAAATATTGCTAAGCCAACTAATCAAGTTATCAAATCCATTTTCTTAGTTTTACTCACCTGAATAGGCTTCTTGAATTTGTTGGAACTTATTTTTAGCTTGGCGGGATCCTTAATCCACCTCTCTGGGTGCAATTTCTGTAATAACGACCAATTCGTTTTCTTCTTTGATACTGTCGATTATTGTTCAATCCTCAAATGTAAGAAGAAAATTACCATGGCTACGAATTTCAGCATCCAAAGCCTGTCTACAAATCCCCAGCACAGAATAACAACATGAGCTCGCATTGTGAACTAATTCTTTACCTGACATTCTCAAGAGCCAAGAAAATTTGCAGAAATTTTGGGTTGTATAGAATGGAAATTAATAGTACTAGTTCAATTATGTCCCTGTTTTTAAGTAACCGTTGAAGATATGTGAACTGTAGCATACAAAATGCTGACGTTTTTGGGTTTATGAAATCTAGGGATCTAATGTAACTGCTCGTGAATCACAGTTTCTCCAACTTTAAAATGTGTGTTGTTCATGTTAGTAGGCGTGTTTTGTGGTCTCATGGGTCAACGGCTATTGCATTCAACATTTCATGAGGATTTTACATTTTTTACAAGGTATTGAAAATATAATTTGAAACAAATAAATTTGTCTCTCTTCCAAAGTTTGCTTTACCTTAAATGGTTCAATATTGTACAAGTGTCAACCTTGAATGAGAAAATGAGCGTGGTATATACCAAACTTGGATAAAATAAATTTCACATATGACTTGAAAGACTACCATCCAAACTTAGCATTCGACATAGCTGAAGACTTTTCCATCAAAAACGTTCCGTTAAAAAGCTAGCTTAAACAAACCAAAAATAAAATAAAAGTTAATGATCAATTTGAAACAAAATGAAATTCGACAATTAACGTAATAGGTGGATACAACATTTATTTGCATGATTGTGATTGGACTTTATATGCAACATGTTAAATGATTGGAAAAGGAAATTCACTGTATTCAAGCTAAAACCCTCTAATTAAGCAAGCAATAACGTTTTGTTTCCACCAGTTTCTTATCAATTGGCTATACGAACATGAAAATACAGGGGATATAAACAACAGCACAAACACAAGTAGATGCTAAGAAACATACTGAACTTGGACAGTTGAATTTATTCAGGGACTTTACACATGATGAAAAATTATAAGCTATAATGACAGAAAAATTACTGCAACATGTCCATGGCCTAAACACACATTAAAGTTCTGTTTGCAGGAATCGTTCACACATTTACAGGGTTAAAAAATATAGAAATTCCTTGAAAAAAATTGTCAACATTCAATTATTCTAGTACTAACTTATCATTATTATCAATGTCAGTATACCATTGGCCTTGACAATGTTGATAACAATTAAAATACAAAACCAATCAGAGCTTTGGTTGCATGCAAGGCATCGTTAACTCCTTCAGGCAACCTCTGATTGGCTGATTTCAGGAAGCTTAATCTTCAGAAAGGTTGATGGGGCAGATCAGGAGGGAATGCTGTAACTCGAAAGCGGTGAATCATTTCAAAACTGGTAAATGTAATTACGCAGCTGGTGTGGTCCTAAGCAGATTGGTGGCGCACCCCCGGTAAAAACCCTGGATTCCCTCTAGCTGAAAAACTTTCTTAATGCAGTCAACAACGCCAGAATACCGCTTCTCAGAGTGGTGCCCTTGCTCTTGAAGCCTTGAGCGCACAACCTGCTTACAAGATATGTCCAAACATAGCATTCAGTAGTCAAAGGTGAAATTTTTTTATTGAACCTTCGTCTGGTGAAAATGGATTCAAGTAACCATGTCCATAGGTAATAAAGTTTTGATTTGTTGTTTATCAGAGTTAAAACTACACACGGTTGTTGTATCAATATACAAAACAAGCATCGGTTATTTTTGTTGTTAGGCAAATTGTTGTCAAACGACCTCTCTGGACGATGATGTAAGTATTGTCCCTATTCAGTCGGCTTTGACCAAATGACTGAACGTACCACAAAGTTGACCAAACATTTCACGTAACCCGCTTGGGCCATTTGAAGCAGCCTAATTACATCAGTGCTGCTTATGGCTCAACCCGAAGTATTGGATGCCTTATATAATTGCTAGCCCATTTATGCATCTCATATTGGGCCCTTGTCTTAACCTAAGGCCCATGATTATCTAATTTTTCCCTACTTAATTGTTCCCCACCACTGTAGCCGTGTGGAAGATTTGGTGAAAGAAAGTCCCATCCCCTTCTTTGGCTTCGTGCCCCTTCGGTCTCGGTTCTTTCTCTTCATCTCTCTTTAGTGGATTTGTTCCACTATTCCTGTAACCTTTGTGGTTAAATCTCTTCCTCCTCAACTCTCTGTGGGTGAAAGCTTTTGGGTTGCTATAAGAGCAACNCTCCTCAACTCTCTGTGGGTGAAAGCTTTTGGGTTGCTATAAGAGCAACCATATTGGGAGGCGCCGGTTTTTTTCTACATGTGAAATTGTTTGGTCAATTATCAAGTGGTGATTGTTTTACAATACTGAGCCCAGATCAATTTTGGTGCAAAGTTGAAGGATTATTCTTCACATTTATTGTATATAACGATCATGTTGTAGATACGATAAAAATATTCAAACAATACATATGGAATTTACAAGATTTATAATTTATCTCATTTAACAAAAAAAAAAAAAAATCCAATTTTTTTTGTACATATAACACCTATTATAAATATATATCTAAGTGTACAGTATTATTTATGATCAATGAAGTGTGAAGGAAAAAGAAGAAATCAAATGCAACACTGAAGGGAACAGATCAAGCAAATCGTCAATATTTTATTGATGTTAATGTAGATTATAAATCAAATATTGAAAAAATTGCAACAAAACTCAAGTATATTGCAAATTGTCTTGAAACATTCCCTTGCAACATGTTGCAAAATTATTTTGTGATATGAAAATGATACTTGAAACGCATTCATAAATATTCAGGATAGGCTGAGGACAGACTGGCGTCAGTTCTACAAGTTTAGTGGCCAAAACTCGACCACCTTAAAGTATAGTGAGCAATCAAAGACATATTTGAAAATACAATTTTGAGTTACGCCACCTGTGCATTTTGTTCGTCATGTCATCAATTTTGTTAGAGTTGAGTAGTGGATGTCATGCTGTGAGTAACGCCCAATATTTTGATAAATTTAGTGGCTCGACATCTGAAACTTCAATGAGCAGTCGAACACATAGACATAAGTTCAGTGATTATTGAGACATTTAACTCAAGATGTATAGATTATAAGAAAAAATTATAGAAAATATACTTTGTATATAATATGTAACTACAGTCTACACATTGACAATAACAAAAGTATAATCCGTAAATTAAGTAAATACCATATTTTCAAAATAAAGTTAATACTACTTCTAAGTGGAAGTCATGGACCATGTAAAGTGGTATCTTTGATTTTGGCAATGACATAAGAGTGATAAACGGGTCGAACTGCTGGCTGGCTCGTCCCAGCTCGGCATGGGTTACTCAAGCTCGTATTGAGATGAGCCAATGGTGTAGTCTAGCTTGATATTTTTTCATGAGCCGGCTTTGAGTGGGAATCTTTATGTGACCGTTTGAGGTGAGATCGTTTGGCCACCAAATGGTCAAAATAAAAAAAATAAAATGATATAACAGTTTGGTTTAATGGTCACATTTTTAATTTTTCTTTAAAAAAGGTCATTTATTTCCATATAAACCTCCTCCCCACTTCATTTTTCTGATATAGCTCTACCTTTTCAATCTTCAATTGTTAAAATCTCCATATCAGCTCTTTTATTGTGTAATTTTAAGTTTTATTGCCTTGAAATTTACTTATTTGAGTTATTTATTCTCTCCCTTTCTTCAACAAAATCTTGGGTGTTTCCAACAGTAAATGGTGACAATTGTAGTAAAACAGCAAATGATTTTTTTTTTTATCATAATCATCAATATATATTTATCATGTTGTAACAATAATATTTTATTTTCTAGTATTTGTAATGACTTCAGCAATTTTGTGTCGTATCTTGAGTTGAATGATAAAATTTTGAGTCTTTATCAGATAAAAGTTCTAAAATTTGACGAGTGCCAAAGGCAAGAGGTAAATCGTGAACACAAATGAATGCTCACATTTAGTCTTTTACATTATGGCACTCGTCAAATATTAGAAACTTTATTTGGTCAAGACTAAAAAAATCCATGACTCAACTCAAGGTGCTGCATAAAATTGCTAGTCATTATAAGCACTGGAAAAATGAATCTGTTACAATATGAAAAATATATATTTAGTGCTCACTACGACTCTCACCAATATCTTCAACAATACTTATTTTTTGTTCAGTTGATTGAAGAAGAGTTTGTTTATTTGTATTTTTGAACTTCATTGCAGATAATCTAAAGGACTTTTTAAGGTTTCTGAGGCGAGAGAAAAGCGACAGGTGTTCGCAATTTTGTAAACGAATGTTGCTGGGAAAGATTTGAAACCCCTCATTAAACATTGCCAAGAGGATCGCAATTGCACGCAATTTAACTCTCTCATCGTCTCTCAAATTTTGTACACCATGTATATGGAAATGTATACATATTTGGTCCGGATTAAAATCTGATTTTAATCCAAGTCAAAGTCGAAAAATCAATATCAAACACATCTTTCATGTGTTCCATAACTTTTCACCTCACATTTCAAAAACTTCTATCAAAATTTACTAAAAATCTAATTTTAATCCCCGCCAAACACCCTAGTAAAATATTTTATTAATTTTTTCCATTTTATAATATTGCAGTGAAGGTTTTGGTGTTCTTAACTATGCCCATTGAGCATGCGTCTAATGATATACTGTAACAGATAGAGTATCTTTGGGGATTGAAGGTTGCCGTTATACTCAGTAATGCCATCCTGGTGATAGTGTTTCTCTTGGAAATTCCTCTAGAAAATTTGGAGAAGTAAGCAGACATTTCAAATGAGTATTTGTTTGATTTAATATATATGGAAATTAGTTGTGAAGTTTGGAATGATTTTTATGTCATTACTAGGAACCCGGGAAATGAAAGTTTCAAGGATGTCGTGTTGGAAAATCATCGTGGAAGATTCCCTTCTTAGGTTTCTCATTGGGTTAATTTTGATTTTGCATGCCTCTGATATACGCAATTGGTTTATGTAGTTGATCTTAGAACTAAATCCATGTTAACTAGTAAATCGTTCAGGGAAGATGACTGGAAATTGGCACTCGATTCTTATCTCTTCAAGACAAGTTCCCAGAACTTGAAAAGAGCCCTTGATCCTATGACAACCTTATGCTGAACAAGAAATCACATCAAAAGTTGGCCATTGCAGAATATACCTTATGCTGAACAAGAAATCACATCAAAAGTTGGCCATTGCAGAATATAGCAAGGCACGAGATAATGATTCTTTTACAACCACCTAATCTATGTTGCGACTTTTTGTGTAAACTGATTATTTTGTAGACTTGAAATGACATTTGGAGTGAGTTCTCTTCATGCAGCCCTCAAGAGATCAATGTGGAGGCTACTTTATGTGTATTTATCACACAACTTAATCAGTTATCCGCTAAGATCTTGCCACTTGTCCACTCTTTTAAATTGTCTCCATGACTGCCATTGAAATGTATGATCATTCAGTTAATACCGAAGGACGCGGTTTCAATATCCATTCAACACGATATCCATCAAACTCATAACAAGTTTTGGCGGTTTTTAAATATTTTTCAAGAAAGCTTTTAAAAGTTCGTTCATTTTTCGCATTTTCTGTGGTTGGAAGGTGAATTTATAGCGGATCGAAAATGCAGGAATCTCACGTAGTTCCTTTTTATTACTTCGAGGATACGTGCAAATCTCTTACTTTGAGGAGTCTGTATGGAACAGGGGTACCGTTTTTGTAAAATGAGCTAGATCTCGTCACACAATATTATGTTCCACATTTGTCAGGTATATAGTTGTATGTGGACCTAACGAAGCCTCTTTCGAATCTTAGGTGAGTCTTAGTTACAACAATATTTGCTCGTGTTAATTGTTTTTTGGTTAATATTTAGTCGTGCTTCCGTATAAGTGATGCCTTTTTTTTTGTTTTTTTAATTTGGTTACTCTTGAACTAGTGTCATATCCATTTCAATCTTCTCTCGACGTTGTGTACTCATGGAATTCACACGTACTACTTTTTTGTTTAGCCGTCTTCACGTGATTGGTTTTGATAAGTAAATGCGATGGCATTATAGGTAATTACATCGTCATTCTCCTGCTCAAGGAATTTGCACATACTACACGTTTAACAGCCAATTTTAATTCTCATAGATGTTTCTTTCTTCAGCTCTTTTTTGGGCTACAGCTATTCAGTTTCTGTTTAGTGCTTTTCTTTGTATACTCTCATTTCAGAGTGTTATTTGACTAGGCTGTTTGCAAGTTGAACTTCTTTCAGTTAGTTGCTTTGTGGTTAGATGAAAAAAGTCACTATTTTATATCTTCGTCAAGTTAAAACATCCTTCATATTTTTCTTTGAATACCACACATAGGGTGTGCTTGATTGGAAAATTTTCCTTGGAAAATGGTCTTTTCCACCAAATTTCAACTTTTGGAGTGTTTGATTGTAATTTTTTCTATGAAAAATATTTTTTAATATTTGAAAATATGCCAAGTTTTCCTTGATTTTGAGAAAAACATTTTCTTTGAGGGAGATACATTTTTGTTTTTTTCAAAATAAGGAAAACAATTTTTTTCTAGAAAATATTTTTCATGTTAATCAAACACACCCTTATTGTTTATTATTTACGTGTCCATATTAAATAGTAACATCTGTATGGGATACCATAAAACATATTTTATTACTTGTATGTTCACATTGTTTCTTTGAACACCTCATCACCTTTGTGACATAGAGATTGTAAAATATGAGGGATGCTACATGTACACCGGGTTTGACACCCCGGTGTACATTCCCCCTCACAATAGGGGGGACCACGATTTTTTTATTGGATGTGGGCCCCCCTTTTTTGTGAGGGGAGTGTACACCGGGGTGTCAACCCCAGTGTACAAGTAGTACCCGGTGTACAAATAGCATATCCCGTAAAATATACTGGATTTCTTAACACCTCACCACCTATGGAGATTGTATTTCCTAGTACGGGATCATGTGCCTCCATATTTTGCATTCCAAAATGCATTACACTTTGATTTTTTTATTTTTAAATTTTAGATGTCACAAAATACATTTTCCGTACTTTTCTTTCACCAGATCTAATTTGAGATCAAGAACATCTTGTTGCTTTTAAGCAAGTGTCCTTTTTTGTCTCCCGTTCTATCTTCTTCTATCCTTTTTCTCTATCAAATTTGATGCAATAAAAGGGAGCATGTTTGGTGCAATAATGATTTAGCACTCTTTTTGGGGTTATAATCTAAATTACCAAAGGGGGTCACTGCAGTCACTTGATTGCCATTCAGTAAATTATTAATGTTCACCCACATAAGATTCATATACTTCTGTGTTTTTCCTATAGACGGCTTTATTCTTCTTCTAGAATTGTTGGCACTAGTATGATTATCTAGTGCAGTCTTCCTTACAAGTTACAACTTGATAGTTCTCCTACAAACTGTAACAATGAAAAAATATGCACAAAAACTGCACAAATTATGAACATGTGCTAATTTTTGTTTTTGCTCAGGAAACCTGGTGAGGAGAATTTGTTATTGAACATGTGCTCATCAAGTTCACCTGGACGTCTCGTTTTGGAGTATTTGGAACGAGAAAAGCCATGGTTTTGCAACCATTGAGTGAGCAGGTAGATCTACTTGGAGTTCGAAATATTGAATTAACATTCGTCCATGTGTTTTATGTCACAGGATGGTTGAATTTCATCCCTTTAAATGCAGCTTGAAGAACTCATGTCCTAGTTTGATCTCAAACGGTGCAGCAGCTGTGATCTCCTTCCGGCTAGCTGGATTTCTGTGGCTTGGTTTGCATTTTTACATGTGAATTTACATCATATGCTTATATTTTGATTAGAATGTTCAAGACTCTTGCGTTATCTTCTCTTTTGATAAACAAGTCTGGTGCAGGTGTCCAATTTATAGAATACCTGTTGGCCTGATGCTACGGGATCTGGATGAGTCCTTTTTGACCTTTCATTCCCTTACAATGCAGGCTGTGAATTCTAGCAAGGACTGTAGCATAGTTAATTCATCTTCGAAGATTTCCTTGCCAGTCTTCGACATTGCTTCATTCAAGTTGAGAGGTTCAGTTTTGAGTCCTCGTGAACCACATGAATGCGAGCAAGAAGGTTTTGCTTTGGCAAGCTGCTGAATCTTGGCTTCAGCCAGCGGCGGACGGGGGGGTGGGCCTAGGGGGGCACGTGTCCCCCTAGTTTTTGAAATTTTTTTTTTTTTAAATTTGAAAATGGCAAAAATCAAAATAACATAACATATTCACATCCACCCATGACCA
>CAIGRP010070385.1:0-22906 GCA_903798385.1 Fraxinus cuspidata
CTTTTAGATGAAAAATAAGTAAATCGTAATTATAAATAACTTTATCAGTTGTAGAAGTGGTCAAGCTGTAAAGTTCCTGGTTCGCATCTGTTGCCATCACAACTCCAAATTGAAGAAGGATAACAAATAACTCCAACCAAAATGTGAAGAAAACACTGGAAAGAGAAGATTGCCGTTATACAGAGGCTTGAATATTTTGAAATAGTAGAGTCCTAAAAGTGATATTTGCTACCTTTCGTTTTATGAGATGCTTTCAGGGCTTCTTGCGAATAGCTTTTGTGGGTTGATCAAGTCTTTTACCGAGTTCGGATAAAGAACAACAAAAAACCCAGGAAAGGAACAAATGGAACTTCTGGAAATCTGATTTTTTTGTTTTGAAATTGACACGCTTGACACACGATTTTTTGGGATTTTTTTTGTGATGATTTCAATCAATTTCATTTCATATTTATAGGGATTCAACATAAAATCATGAGGGACAAAACCATAGACGTAATGGCACCTTTGCGAACAAGAGTTCAAAATTCCCACCCCCATATATACAGGACAGCGCAGGTGCGCTGCCATGCTCCTCTTTCAGCATATCTATGAACCANACGCCCCGGTAATTGTATAATCAGGCACCTTTGCAAACAAGAGTTCAAAATTCCCACCCCCATATATACAGGACAGCGCAGGTGCGCTGCCATGCTCCTCTTTCAGCATAACTATGAACCATCTCTTATCTATCCCTTCATATATAGGAACAATTGTAACAAAACGTGTCAAGAGAAGGTCGAGCCACGCAGAAAGAAGATTAGAAAGTCTGGTTGAGCCCATGCAAGAGAAAAGACCAGAAGGAGAAACTCAACAAATGTCAAGAGAAGTGTCTTGGCTGATGGAAGACCAAAAGTCGGCTTCATAACAATGCAAAGAGTAAGCTGATGCAGCGTGGCCAAATGGAACACGGTCAACCATACCATTACCAAACATTCATCGTGGCCCCTGGGCTAATATCTTCATGTTAGACAATTTTTGTTATGGAGCTAACTTATTCAAAATCTTATTTTTCAGATTCCTAACAAGTAGTTGGGGATGTTCACACCATGAAATGTGAAGCATTTGAGCATCATTTCTTCATTACCAAACTAGAATCCTAATTTAATTCTACAAATAGAATTTTGAAATATATAAGTAGTGCTAATAAACTTAAGAAGACGAAAGGGCTCCATACAGTCACTGACAGTTGTGTTATAATCTTGTTCAGATAATACTATTTGATACCAGTGATTGGCACGGCGGAAATGGAGCTCGTCATCAAGTGCCTCTTAAGACCATGGGATCAACGTGGTGAATTGCTTCGGTGGTGGAGTTCTGATTTGTTAAGTTTTTAGTTTTATTGGCAATTCTTTAGATAAAATGATTATTGTAAAAGAATAGAATTGTTACAAAAGAGTTGTAAAAATCAAGGAGTTTTTTAAAGGGTAGTATAGTCCTTGAAGGACTCCAAGATGTCCAAGAAGATTATATATGATCAAAGGAATGCAATTAGAAGTTTAAAAAGTGTCAAAGAGCCGCACGAGTTATGTTCCAAATTCTCAATGGCAACTTGCAACGCATTTTTCACATAAAAAACATTGGAATTTGGACAAGACTATTGTTAGAATAATTATATCTATTTGAGTTAGCTTTTCAACTCATTTTAAATTACTTGAATATGACATCATGAGAGAAAATTATGATAAAAATACCGATGACTGCTCAACTTCTGCTCGCCTGTCACTGGCTTGGCGTTCGAGCAACGATTGACGTTCAGAAATTTTTTTTGTTTCAAATACTTGTTTTTTCAATCCATTTTCATCCCAAACACTTTTCCCTATATATATACATATCCTACCCTATGTACGTCTAAAATCGTGGTTGATCATTACTTTACATCCTTATATCATTCTTTCAATATTCAAGATCACATCCAAATCTTTAGTTTTACCTTTTGATATTTGATTCTTGAGATCAATCAATCACAAGTTTGAGAAAAACACCAAATTTATATTAACCAAAACACTCATTTTCTAAATATCATTAGGAATGTACTTTCTCAATAGCCTTCAAAGATTGCTGAAGTTTGAGATAGGTTGGACCAGAATCACATAAAAAGTATAAGAACGAAACGTTCTTGGTATTCCACGGGAGATAGACAATTTCAAAAGATCGGGAGCACGTGTGAGTGAAGCACGTTCTAATGAGTCTTGGAGATTGTAGGAATTAGGTCAGCGAGTTTAGTGAGTTTTTTTTTGCTGAATCATATTATAAGTTCTTATTGTCTATAGTTGAAATTAGTGGCTTGGTCCCAGAGTTTTTACCCATTTGAGAGTTTTCTCCGTCATCAAATATTGTGTTATTTATTATGGAAATTCAACAAAGGATAATTTGACTTGATTTACTAAACATCTAGAACAATTAAAAAGTGACTTGTTGCTTTTCATTGATAAATTTAATTCCATGTTATTCACCTATTAGGTGATTTTAGGGTTGAACTAGTATCACACATCCATTCTTATGAGAGTCAGTCCAACAGAACACTTGGCATTTTCTTAACACTATACCATCATGCTCTCTTCTTGGTGTTTTCCAAGTTAATTTTCATTGCTTAAAGAGATCAAATTTCTACTTGTAGAATAGGTTTCCAATTTGATAATGAAGAAATTTTGCTCAAGTGCAGCACATTTGTTGGTCATCAGTCATTTACAGTGAGTCGAGATTCTCTCTACTTTGTTCCTTTAAATATTCTTTCAGCTATAATGACTACGTCCAACATTTTAACTTTTTAACATGTTTGATACGTCGGATTGAAAATAAAATATGACAAGTCTTTTTCTCAATCATATTTAGTCAAGCACGACAAACATGCTGTATATGACCTTTGATTACAGGGTTCGAAGCTAACCTTAATCGCACAAACTACAAAATATCTAATATATTGAGTTCGATGCGGAATCAACTCCAGTGTGATTTCAATGTTATTTAAAGAAGAGTACATAACTTCTGCTACAAATTCCATAAATAAAAGTCTTTTAATCATAAATTCCCTTGGAATTCCAGAAGTTCTCATCGGGTGCCGCTCGCACTCACAAGCATCCCCGTAATGCATCACCAGTTCATACAGCACACGGGCAGCATATGTGCGGCGCATGACGATGACCTCCATTTCCACCACCACCGATCTTTAAGTGATGCATGTCGCCCAAGTTCTCGTACTTATAACCTCCGTCATGCTTCTTGCCCCCCATGGTTAGGCTGAGTGTTGCATGGACACTTCAATTAGAGTATTGTGTCTGTGATCGTCTCGAAAAACGACACTTCTCACACCCTGTACAATGGTCTTTCTTTCTTTCTTTATCATATATGTTATATATTTTAATTCAAAGTTATTTTTAAATAACAAATTAGTATAAAACGTAGTTATAATATATAAATGAAGAACTTAAATAATTTAATCAACGTGTCAGCGATGTGTCTTGTTCGTACTTTTTTAAAAAAAATCGTTTGTGTTGTTAGACACGTGTCCTTGTCGGTATTATAGGCTAAGCTTGTCCTTTTTCCAGCTGTGGTTGTGCTGCTGATCTTTGTCTTTAGGCCAGCTGCCGCCATGGCTAGGATTGTCCATTTTCCAACTGTCATGGTGGTGATGCTTCTCTTTTTTGCTAGAACAGTAACTTTCCTTTCAATGCTTCATACCCTCGTAATAGCCGCCATGATAAGGCAGGGCGTGGTGGTTGTGTGGCGGAGTCGGAATCCATTGATTAGGCATCATCATGTGCATGCTCGAACCATTATCTTTAACATAGTCGCCCTTAATGAAATTATCCTCCTCAACATGCACATAGGACTCCTTCTTGTAGTCATGCCCCGGTACCCTTGCATTTTCGAGTATTTATTTATTTTATTTTTTTTCTCAAGTTGATTTGCATTGGGAATAAAGATAATTGGACGCTCGTTATGTAGCATATTTTGATGTGGGGCAAGAGATACTCACCAATTTATTCACGACTCCTTGTTGACAAAATTCACTACTCCTCGACAAAATTTGACGGTGTTAAATGAAAAGACGAACTTCAAATCTTGTCCAGTGTGCAGTCGAATCCCATGTGCACACGAACTTCACTCGTGGCTATCAACATCACTTTTTCTTAGGGAATCGATTTCATGTTGATCAATCGGGGCTGCATTTCAACAGTTTTGAGTTCACCTCTCGTCCTTTTCTATGTACAATAATTGTGCTGTTAAAATGTATTATATATGTATGTCAAGATGTGTGTAAGATTTTTTAGATATTTAATCTCTCTTTCATTTTCTATTTGATCTCTTCAGCTACATCTGGTATTTACAAATCTTAAGTCATACCGAGTACAAATTTCAAGCATAACACACATTGTAAATAATTAAAGGTCAAATAACTTACGACCATATGAGAGACATAAAACACGAATCAATTAATGTTCAGTTCAACGTGAGTCACAAATAGTCAATATATTTCTTTGAATACTCATTAACTATGATGCAAGTAACGAGTGATCAAATGCCAAAAACTATCAGGCTCTAAGATGTAAGAAAACAATTTATATCTTCATGGCTACAGACAAAATCATACGCCTAATTTCAAGGATTAAGCATTTATGATCTATAAGAAACTCTGAAAGTAGAGATCAGAAATTTAGCAACACAAATTTGCAAACACAAGTATGTATATACTCAAAAGTTGCCCAACACGAAGACATTAGCCCCGGACCCACAATGAATGTTTTGGTAATGGTATGGTCTTCCATGTTCTGTTCGACGTCCAATTCTTTACAGAATATCGAATTTTGTCAATAAGGAATTGCGAATAAAGTGGTGAGAACTTTTTTGCCTCAATGTAAAATCACCGCCAAAATATACTTCATAAATGAGCATCAATTTATCCTCTTTATCAGTCTGGAATCTTTGTGAAGCACTATAAATATGAACTCAAAATCTCCAAGCAATGCAAATCAACTTCAAGAAAAAAGAGAACAAAAAAGGAAAAGAAAAAAAAAAAAAATCAAAAATGCAAGCATACCCGGGGTATGGCTTCAAACAGGAGTCCTATGTGTATGTTGAGGAGGATAATTTCATGGAGGGTGATGTTTTTTATGATAGTGGTTCAAGTGTGCAGATGATGAAGCCTAATCAATGCAGCCCGACTCCGCCACACAACCACCATGCCCTGCCTCATCATGGGGGCTTTGACAAAGATCAACACCATGACAGCTGGAAAATGGACAAGCCTAGCCATGGGAGCGGCTGGTCTAGTGACAAAGAGCAGCACCACCATGATAGCTGTAAAATGGACAAGCCTAGCCATGGAGGCGGCTGGTCTAGTGACAGAGAGCAGCACCACCATGATAGCTGGAAAATGGACAAGCCTAGCCATGGGGGCGGCTGGTCTAGTGACAAAGAGCAGCAACACCAACGTGGTAGCTGGAAAATGGACAAGCCTAGCCACGGGGGCGGCTGGTCTAGTGACAAAGAGCAGCACCACCACCATGACAGCTGGAAAATGGACGAGTCAAGCCATGGAGGCGGCTGGGTTAACAACAAAGAGCAGCAGCATGACAGCGGGAAAATGTACAAGCCTAGCCATGGGGGCTATATGCATGATGGAGGATCTAAGTATGAGAACTCAAATGATATGAAGAAGGGTGGTGGTAGAAATGGCGGTCATCATTACAGGGGGCCACATCCACCGCCTGTGGTGGTGAATGATGATTGCAACCGCCGCCCCTACAACAAAGAGCAGAAGGGCGAGCAGTACTGGATGTCCAAGGGAATTGATGATTAAAAGATTGTAATGTTTTATGAAATATGTAGCAGAAATTCTGCACTTACCTTTAAATAACACTTGAAAAACCTCATGTACACTGGTGTTGCTTTAACAGCAAACACTATATATTATAAAAATTAATGAATACTCTATTAGTATGCAGCTTATAATCAAGTACTTCAATTTTCGTTCAATTTTTAAAGCAAGTGGATTTCTATAGTCGAATTTCAACTAAGAGTCTTAACTCTTAAGCGTGTCAACACTGGAAACTGAAGATGTAAATATTACTTTGGCCCAACATAAGTTTTTTCAAGATTCACTTGCCACAAAAACTTTGCAAGAAATAAAAAGCAGACAACACACTTATTTCTATACAATATTCTATTCATCTACTCAATGTCTATTATCTAGCCACGTATTAAATCATTACACGATCTACTTCTACACTATGAACTCGTTACAAACTACAAACTTGTTTGGTATTTCGACCTCGACAAGACTCCAACATAATGAAAAAAAAAACTAAATAAAAATACAAAATCATTTGATCCACCGTAGTCGAGTCCAGTTCAACGTACCAAATATGCCAACAAGTCTAAACTATTCTATCCACACAATTCTTCATACTTAAATGGTGGATCTACAAAGAGGACAAGTTGTGTGTTGATTATCAAACCACTTCTCCAAACACCCCTTATGGAAGAAATGCTTGCAAGAAAGCTCACTCACTTCTTCATCACCTTCAAATCTACATAGGCACACACAACACTCCACTGTAGGCCACATATTGCCAACAGTGCCAGTGGTGGCGCAACCACCATCGTCCCGGCAGGGCCGCCTTCTACCACCACCTCTGTTTCTGCATAAAGAATCATACCGGGTTATCGACACTCTTCTGGTTCTTAAAGCCTCTTCGTCCAAAACTTGCTCCGCCTCAACCCCGCCATTAGCACCCACCACTTGGAGCAAAGTTCTTAGCAAATTCTTTACAAAAGCCACATACATAACCGTGTTCATTACTATAAAAGGTATCACACCTTCAGCTGGGCTGGGAAAACTCGAGAGCCCCATGTTTGTTTACGCCGTACCACGGATTAAGACCTAATCTCGACTTGCCAAATCTGAAATAAAATCTAAATTTTAATGAATCTTTGGAAGAAGAGTATATTGTAGAGAAGCAAGAAATTTGGTTCCACAAAAGAGGTCAAGGTTGAGGTTGCTTATAAGTAAACCCATAGCCATGGGATATTGTTGACACGTTGCAACACGTGTAAGGTTCCTGTGCTTGATGTGATTGGGTTACAGTCAGCGACTTTTCACTGACAAAAAATAGAAAGGGAATAATTTTTGGCCACGTGTCCACACGATTTTTGTGTTCGCCAATAGGATTGTGCCATATTGCCATGTTGGTGGAAGTTTCTTGAATTTTGGAACCGCGTATCGTCCATGATTGAAGATTAATGTGATTACTTAATCTCCCTTACCGCGTGTGGTCCGTGATTGTGAAGCGAAGAAACAAATGAAGGACCATTAAGTCCATGTTTGGTTCATTAAAATTTTAGATTATAATTATGTCAACTTCTTAATCTAACCATATATTTTTTTGAGGATTCGCCACTTTTAAATCACACGCTTCATCAATTTTATCAAAATATATAGCTCATGTTTGGTAGGAATTAAATCAAAAATTTAATCTAAATCAACTCAATAATTAATTTTAATCACATATTTAGTGGAATTCACAACTTTTCAATTATATATTTTTTCAATTTTTATCCAAATTTAAGAAAAAATCTAATTTTAATTTTCACTAGCATAATAAAAATCTATTTTTTTTTATCTAAACCAAACAAGGACTAAGAATCATTACTGAAAATTGATTTTGATTACCGAACTTATATTCTTGTGCTTCATATACACCAAGAGTTTGTTGACATTAGTGCCCGCATGTGAATCCAACAAACCTATGATTAGGAGTCCATATGGTAAGGTTGTTCTTTTTATTATTTTCAAACCGTTTTCTATTTTTCAAAACAATAAAAATGCGTTCTCTTTTCTATTTTCGAAAACTCGTTTTCTAAAACAAATAAAAGTTTTACAAAGAGAACTCAAAACGATAAATTTATTACTTTTGGTGTTTTCAATTATAATCAAGCCAAAATTTTCATAACACGTTTTGAGTGTTTTCAATCACTGCCAACCACCATCGCGACCCAACCACCACTACACCACCGCCTCAAAATCATTGTCGTCGCCGCCGCCACAGTTACAACAACACCACTACAATTACTATCAGCAACACCACTACAACCACCGTCAGCAAAAACAGATTGCAAGCCAGTTTTCGGCCACCTAGATTGCCGGATTCCACCACCAACAACCTCGCCTCACTCTTCTCTATCACATCCAATCATTCATCAGCCACGAAACAACAAGAATCTGCAGAAATTAGAAGCCAAAAAACCATTATGGCGCTACCTGTTTCTGCCAAAAACTTCACATCCGGCGACACCCAAGGTCATGCAACACCACTAGTCGAATGTTTATCCCCGGGTGACTCCAACCATGTCCCCAATCCACCCTAAACAACTCTGCAATGTTCGGATTTCATTCGAGAAGAACAACAGTCGTGATCCGAGTTTTGCAAATTCTGACGTCGTCCGACCGTCCTACAATCGCGGACCACATGGGTTAGCTCCTCTCCACCTGGTGCACCTTCTCCAACCATGGTCAAGACCAATTTTACGACTGCAGCGGCAGAGGAGATGAAGGTGGTGGCGGTGGGCTTCGTTGAGAGAGAGAGAGAGGGGAAACGGGTTTTCCATAGTTTCTATTTTTTTAAATAATTTTTTAAAATGTCAAAAAGAATACATTTTCAACAATTTCAAAATTGACACTCAAAACACAAAACCCAAAATGAATTCAAAACGCAAAACACAAAACTAAACACAAAGAAAACATCTAAAGGTTTGATTAGTTTTATTTTTTTATGAAAAATATTATTTTTCTACCCAAATTCCTACTTATGAGATGTTTGATTGACAATTATTTCCTAATGAAAAATATTTTTCAACTTTTGGTCATGTGACCATATTTTCCTCAAAAATAAGAAAAACATTATCTTTGAGAATTTATAAATTTTATTTTCCAGGTAATTCACTATTTCTCTCTCATCTATCCACCAATAAAAAATAAACAAGTATAATATTTTCAAAGTTGAAAAATAAATAAATCAAATACATTTAATTAAAAATTTACATGCGAATAAATTCTAGGCAATTGAATTGTTTAGAATTTGCTTTTTTCCATGCAAATTTTATGCTCACAGTCAAACGCACCTTTAGAGAACTTTTCTACAAGAAATAGAAACATAAAAAGAAAACCTACCAAAAATGCCCTAAATCAACTCGATATGAGCAATGGAAAAGACATCAAAATGTATTACTAATTCATTGAAGCTTATATGACAATATCCTGAAAAATGTTTTATCTACAGCAAAAAAAAATTAAATTCAAATCTAGAGGTTAGACCCTATGCTTAATGGTACTATCTAATGGTGAAATGTGAAAGTGGGAGGATCAATTCCCATTGCCTTGTAATAAGATTTTTCTGCATCAGCCATCCTAGTCTGGAACATTTTCCACTCTCGTCTACACCTCTCGCGCACCTGGAACCAACGAGCAAAACTCTAGTTAATATAAATACATAATAGATACAGCACTGGGCCATACAAAGGAAGAAAAAAAAAGTTAAATCCTTTACTATTTTAGCGTCAAGTTCTATCCACCAATACTGTATACTGATTGTGTCCTAAAAGTTTGGTAGCAGAAGATGATGGTGAAAGCAAATTCTTATGTGTGGAAGTCAGAGCATAAATTAGCAGTGAAGGAAATGGAATACAAGTTGTATGTCAAAACTACGTACCCCTTGCCACGGAGCCTTTCCATTCTCTGCTTGCCCCTATCAAAACATCCAAGGAAGATGGTATTATATCTTGATACATGTAAAATGCATATACAAGAAAAATAGCGTCAATCAAAGTCCTGTTCTTGACAAATTTGGGGTCGGGTTTTTTCGCCGCTCTGTTAGGTTCAGTATATGTAAAAAAATTTATGTAACGTGTATAAATCACAACGTGGCAAGTGTTACCAATTTCAAGTTTTACCTGGTTCCCAAGTGAAGGGACACTTTGATGAACAACCCATTGAGCATCTACAACTCCAATTTTTTCATGAGCGGGCTACAACAGAGACGACCACACAGTTATCAGCCAATATAGCAGAACCTACGGACTAAAAGTTATCTATATATCCCAGAGTCCAGAAGTGGATTTTGAAGGGGACAAGCATGACACACCTCAACACATTTTTGGAGGGCAAAGTCGAGACCCCAACCATGAACCAAGTCATTCTACAATTCCCAGATCAAGATAATTAAACCATATATTTGAAGACTTTCAAGATCCAAGAGCGAATGAAAAGGAAATCACAATTAACCTGTATCATATGCCATACACAACGCCATGCCTCTCGAGAAAAGACAGGAGCCATGATTTCTATAAATCTGTGTAGATAAAATGAAATAAATTGTGTCCCAGAATTATGCAGATGCAATCAGAACGATTGGAAAGTCGAAAGTTGTTTGTTAAAAAGAAGGAAAAAAAAAACAGAGAACAGTACGTACGCTGAACAGGGAGGCAAACGAGGGTCAGAGCACCAGCCAGGTTTCTCCTCTGTTTGCCTATATTCAGAAGAAAGAATAAGAATCCATTGCAAAAATCATTTCACTCAACATAAGCATAAACAGGAATATAATTTTAGTTGTTCTTTTGTTTAGTTTTTTATTTCTTACTTGTGAACTTCATGTTCACCTCTTCTCTTTGTCATCTGCCAAGTCAATCCTCGACTGGGCTCCAAACCAGGCTGCGAAATTTCTAACCCATGTTTCAACACAAGTTTGATGAATCTGGAATGTGTAAGGCCGAAGACGTGCAACATGGGTTAGCTAATTATGTTTTTCGTCAAAAAGGAAATTAGTTGATTAGATGCTTACTCTTCGGCATCAAAATGCTCAACTCCAAGGTCTTCATCCCAAATAAATATGAAGTCATATGGAGCAACAATATCGGGATGTAGAAACCTTTTAGCATACCACCTTTTATACAATATGAAATTTCAAATGTAAGAATTGATTATAGGGTACTCAAAATCATCAAAACAAGCACTAATTTTATGTGAACAGTTCCTTACCATTTTGACTGTTTTTTTGCACTCACATGAATAGCCCGCTTCGACCACTCAAACTCATCCCATTCGGATGCTCGGCCATCATAATGAAACAAAACAATAGTAAAGTTCTCTGAAAACTGTAGAAAGAACATGCTTAGAGAAAGAGATAGTGTTGGAAGGGACGGGGGTGTACAAGAAGATTTGCTGACCTTTTTCACTGCTGCGTCTATGTTGTTCCTTTGATTATAACCAACGGTAAAGGTTACCAGATATTTTGGTTTGCTGATCAAATCCTGAGTAATATCGAAATGATCAGACAACAAATGTAAAGAAAAGATTACAATATCACATTTGTATATATTTAGCTTTACGTTAGGATAATGGATTTTGCTAGAAGTTATTTCCTTCTTTATTACGAACCAAACCGTGTTTTGCATTAAAAAGTGCAGATACTTTTACGGTGTAAGAAAATCCAAGTATCGTGCATTTTAAACTATGTTTTGAACAGAATTCTAACCTCACTAGGTTCACCCCACAATCTGCGGAGGTAAAAGTCTGATTCAGATGCAACAATCCCTGGAGGTAATCTCTCTGCTCCTTTAGGGTTTGATGGGACCCAAATCTGAATCAGAATAGAAAATAAGGTAATAATAGACAAAAATAGGCTTAGTATCAAGAAGAAATTAGGTTGCCAAATTTTATCATCTATATCTAGTTAACACACGATTACACATGCACAGACCTAAAGAAAGACAGGTAGAGAGAAGGAAATAAAATATATATATGACTAGAAATTCAAGATGTGTTTCTCCGTTTGGGTTTTATGGCTATGCCAAAGTAAAAGACGGTGTGGTTAATGACATATTTTTTCATAGCAGCAGCGTACAGAAATTATTCTATATAATGTTTGAACACTGCCTAGACTTCCAATAATGCCTTATTAACGAGAAAAATTACCTTTGATGACTCATTAACATTTTGATTTTCAGTTGAGTTGCTTCTATTGTTATTGGAAGAAGAACTAGCATCTATACTTTGGGTTGAGCCACCTGTACTTTTGTTCCCAGCGATCGAAAAATCATGAATAAGGGCAGAAGTCATATTTAGCTGCAAATTGGAAAGAGAGAATAAATTATAACAAAGACTAGATATCAGCAGGGATGAATAAAAACCAAAATATTTAACCATACCTTCAGTAATGGAAGTGCTGGAAATGACTTTCCTATAAAGAAGCCAAAGATGATGCCGAAAAAAACTGTAACAACAATCCTCATGGTTTCATTCGGTTTATTAACCATTGCACTGCAAAACGGATGTCAAAAGTCATACAAACTGTTGTCACGTACATATATAATGCTTTAAGCAAGAACCAAAACTTACAAACCTGTGTCCTAAAAATCCCTTTCTATGTACAGCTTCTGTTTCCATATTTTGAATGCATATGATGCTAACAGCTGCTTTGTGTTACCCAATTAAATTTCAAGCAGCCACTCTGCAGTAAAAATGTAGACATGTTTCTAACACGAAATTAGAAGTAATTTATCTATCAGAATAACAACTACTTCCCGAAAACCCCAAACCAAAGCAAAGTTGTAGAAAATACCGAGAGGAAGAGTTAAGTAGCACATTTATGCAAGGGAAAGTGTGTTAATGAGACCTAAATCTCTTTCTTTCACGTATTAAACCCATATCCATGAGAAACAAATGTTCTCTTTACTGACAGCTCAACATCTTAAAATTGTTCTATGAGATTCATTTCCTCCTCCAGAATAGATTCATAATCTCAATAATGCCAAAAACAAAGAAATAGGGATTAAGCTTCCTGACATGGACGAAACTGCCTAATTGATTCTCATATTAATACCCCGAGTAAAAGATCAAACTTTTGAAGCTCACATCCCTCACACAATCAATTCAATTATACCACCAGAATAAAGCCAGAAACTCGATATCAACAATCAAATTTAGCTAAACCTTTCCCATATGCACTAAACTGCCCCAATGGATTCTCATGCTGAAAACCGAGTAAGATCACATTCCAACCTATAATCCTCAGAATTGATCACTACAAAGCATAGTAGCACAATCAATTCCACGAGCAGAATTCCGGCAAGCGACCAATCATGTACACATTTAACAACTGCAGCAGTTCAATACCATAAAAGGATTTAAATTTAAGCACAACCCACTTCAATTGCCCGTCTGGTACTCATACGAAAGCAAGACATTCATGCTTTCTTCCATCCAAAATCCCTCTTTCAAACCAGTATATAACATAGGCATACAAAGCAATCTCCAGCATTTCATGTCAAATACAAACAAACAAAACACTCTGTTTCCTTAATTTCCAACACTTGACAGAAATTCGATTACTTCAACTCATTAAATTAATTCAGGAAAAAAAAACAGGTTTTTGATTAATTTATTACATGTTGGCTCATTTTCATATAAATAATCAAATTCTGATGAACCATAATAAAAATAAACACAAGACATGCATAAACACTTATACATTTTAATGTGCTTGAGAGCATACCTGGATTAAAATTGAAAAACCCAGAAAAAAATTCCAGACAAGTTATTAAAGCGTAAATCGCCGAGAAATCACGAGAGAGAAAAAATTAAATAATTAAAAAAAAACGATTTTCACGGCGAATATTTACTCAGGAAATAAACGTTCTTGAACAGTTTCAATTCTTCATTAAATGCGAGAATTCTCTACAAGCATAAGAATTGTGAAAGAATATTTGAAAGTGGAGCGCAATAAGAGTTTCTCAGGAAGTGAAAGTCGTGAAGTAGGAGCAAAAAGATGGTCTCGTCGTGACCAAAAAGTGGGATTAAAAAGTAACAGAGGAATCAGATTTCTTTTCATTTTCTATTTCCCTTTTCTTTTCAAACTGCTTCCTAAAATCTAATTTGTATTTTTGGTATAAGATATTGCTCCCTAAACAAAAGTTTGATCTATTTTTCTTCTTTAATGCAATCGAGCTTTGTCCAATTTTTGTCCCAAATTGTTCATATAATTTTAATTAATTACTATAGAAACACCGATCAAATTTAGTATGCAATATTAAAGATATTGATCATATCAAACAATGCAATAAGAATATTTTAATTTTTTCATTACTCAGTATTACAAATAAAAAATTTGGAGTTTTTATTGCTTATTAATTAATTATTAAAATAAGGTAAAAAATTTGTTGATGCTTTGGGTTTAATTTGGAATGTCATTAATGTTAATTAATAAGAGTTTAATAGTGGAATAAATTGTGGCATTAAACATTATTAAATAATATTCTCATTTATATAGACTTGTTTTGTTTTTCACACCGATTAAGAATTCTTATTTAATGTTATCAGAAAAGTAATTTTTGCCAAAAACTTTTCTAATTTACCCTCATTTAATTATCAATAACTAATAGTAAGTTATTATTGGAAGTGATAAAGAAATAATGGTATATTAGTAAATGAATAAAACAAAACATTCTTAATAAAGAAACAAGACTATATAATTGAGACAAGAAAATAAAGAAAGTAAGTCTATATAAATGAGACGGTGTGAGTAGTTTATTTTATTCGGTTCCCCCAACAAATTGTCTTTATTGCTTATTAAGTAATTGTTAAAATAAGTAAAAATTGTTGAATACTTTGTGTTGAATTTGCAATGTCATTACTGTTAATTAGAAGAATTTTATTAGGGAAATAAATTATGGCATTAAACATAATTGACCAAGACAATGAATAATAGTGTATTTTCTTTATTTAATATTAGTTTATTAAATATTTTTTAAATAAATAAATAATATAATATATAAATATAGGATTTGAAATGTCATTAATCTTAATTAATATGGGATTAAAGTAGGAATAAGATTGTGGTCTTTTAATTTTGTATTCAAATAAAAAGGCACTTTTTGAGGTTAAAAAATACTGTTGTTTGTGTTGGGGTCCGGCTATAAATTGGGTTTTGCTACGTGGGGGTCATTTAATGGTTGGCTCCTTGTGTCGATTCGTAATAGGATGTTTACAAACTTTACACATTGATATCACCCTACAATACATTTTCTTTAATATATACAAAGAATTCTCTTCTATCACATTGTTGCATTCTTTTTATAATACGAGAAAAGACTAAGTCCCTGTTTGGTGGGAATTAAAATCAGATTTTTATTAAATTTTAATAAAAATTTAAAAAATATGTTCTCGAAAAGTTATAGAACCCACGAAATATGTGATTAAAATTAACTGTTGATTTTAATTTAAACTGAAATTCATACCAAACAGGGGCTAAAAAGTACTAAATTTAGAGTGTAATAACGCGTTGGACTCCTCAAATTTGAAAAGCTCGACACATAAAAAGATAGATAAAGAATGTTAGATAGGATTAGATTCAAAGGCAACAATGTGTATAATCAGACCTTCCAAACTTGAAGAGTCTGGGATATGAACCCATTAAAAATTATTTGCCATAACTAGATTTAGAGGTGTTAAAATTATCGGATCGTCCAAGCTTGAACAACTCGACAAACCTTTTATAATTTTCATAACAATGAGGCCAGTTTATCAATTTGATACTAATTCTTTTGAGATTACATAACATGGAAAAACAAGATCATTGAATGCTTCTTTTTGTATTATTTTGTTGAAGAAATAAACAATAAAATTATAAATAAATCTAGAATGGATGAAAAACTTTTCTCCTCTCCGATGAGTTAAGACCTTCACAAAGAGAACGTCATAATTTTTGTAGATGATGATTATCATACTATTTCTTTTTACCTATTTTTAATTGAGTATTTGAGTCCACGAATACTCTTTAGTTTTTCAGATAAGTTGCATGTTAGCCATAATATTTAGTTTCCGTTTGGTGGAAATTAAAATTAGATTTTTAATAGATTTTGATAAAATCTATGGTTGAAAAGTTGTGGATTTCATAAAATGTACTATTAAAATTAGTTATTAAATTTAACTTACTAAATAGTGACTTAGACTTGTTTACTTTTGGGCATAGACGTGTCAATCTATTTTTGACTATTTTTATACAATACGAAAACCGATTTAGTATGATAGTAAGTAAATAAAAAATTCCCACTTATATTTAGTCTGTGTTGGAGTGTCAATTCTTCGAGATGCAAGTTCCAGGTTGAAAAGTTTATCATATAAGCTGACAATTGATGTAAGATTATGTTTCGTCTCATTATTTTTAAAATATTTTTTTTTCTTTTAATTTTAATCACACATTTTTCAATAAAATAATATTACAAATAAATTCAAAATCTTTCTTTATTTTTACTCATACATTTTTTATCAAAATATTATTTCAAAATGCATTTTATTGAAAAAATGGGGTTGTACAAACCAAGTCTAAATATAATCAGATTATCAAAGAAATCGTTGTCGGTGAACTTATTCAAATCTAAGTGGAAGAATCTCAAACTATTTTCTTGATTGGTTGTCATAAAGAAATGGGATTTGACCTCACTACCAACAAAATCAAGAATTGGTTTGAGTTTGGGGTCAGTCACCTAATTTCAAACTATCCAAAAATACAATGCTCTTTTGCGACATGCCACATGGCAAAGTATTAAAGCTCTACATAGGGAGGTAAAAACACATGTTGGACCCACCTCTTGAATCATAAGCATTAATAATAATAAGAAAAGTTATTATTTCAAACAATTTATGTCATGGGAATTACAAAATATTGGGGAAAAAGTGGTAGGGTTTGATAAAATTATCATAGTATAATCTTGTTTTCCTCTTGTTAACATTTTGATTATTAAGGAAAAAAAATCATACAATAGCAAAAGTAATTGATTATTTTGGATAAATTTAAAGTCGATTACACGAATATGTTTTTTTTATGGATTCGACTAATCACCATGAAAGAGAGAAACAAAAAGAACCTAATAAATTTTTATACAAGTAGGATTACAAAATGTTCAAAACTAAATTGAAAAGAAATTCTATAATCCAATTCAACTTACCGAATCAATTTTATGTTGTCCACAAAGTCGTGTAATATATTTAGTAGTCCACCGCCCTCATTCTATGTCGGGATTTGGGATTTTTTTTTTATGAAGAAATTGATTTTCTATTAATGTTTTTTAATGCTTGTTCTTGCTCCATTGAAATTCCATACTTGCCCATTTGCGTAGTACCCTTTCAAAAGGGCTCTGCTCTGGAATTTAATGTTGTAACCTAATAGACAAGTCAGATAGTGAGATTAAGTTAAACTCGACCGTACAAAGGAAAGTATAGTAAAATAAAATTATTTTTGTATACCGTTCAATTATGTCTAATATTATGTCCTAAAACACGCACTTAATGCATCAAAATGTGTGGTGAAAAAGAGGGTTAATGTGGTCTATACAACATAAGAGAATTAGTGGGGGTAGTAAAGGTACCCATTGACCTCACTTTTTGCAAAGATGTCGTGGACAACAGATGTCTGGCTCACTCGCGTCGACATAAGCAAGTTCCAACACTTTTTGATCGAAAACTTGGTTGGCCAGGATCATTATATATGAACGTGGGAGAGGCTTTAACATGCAAGAAAAAAAATTTCAAACACCGATGACATGATTCTGTGATTGCACATTAATCATCAACTATTAACAACTCAATCAAAATAAGATGATCTAAATTAAGTAAACAAGAATAAACTAGAGAAAATTGAGAATGACTTTTAAGTGTAAAGAGTTGCATTAGATTTATATGTTACAAAATTTGCTACCGATAGAATTCGGTCGAAGTGGTAACTGTTGGATAAGAACCATGTGGCCTTATCTTCGATGTCAAAGCGCCACATCATGAGCCTGCTATGCATTTAATACAGTGACAATGGGCTAGCCATGCTACATCCTAGACTGATAGACTTGACATTCATTATTAAAAACGTTATATTAATCATTCCTAAAGATTACCTACAGATCCACTGAGAGCGAGCAAGGGGCTTCGGCCAAAGAGAGCTTCAGAATGGATGTCTTCGGCCAAATAGGGCTACAAAAACATTACATTAGTTGCAAGGGCTCATCAATTTTAGGTGTAGAGAGAGAGGAGCCTGTCTCAAGTGCTTCTTTAACCCCTGCAAGGCTATTTCGCACTCCTTCGTCCCCTAAAACTATTTTCCTCCCTTCAAAACCTTGAAGAGGAAAAAGCATTTTATCAGTTGCCTTTAAGACGAAGCGGTTAAACTGCTGCTACGTGCTCAGTTAGGCTTTGTACCTCTTTAGATTTTTTAGGCGACCTCATTTCAATTAGGGCTTTAATCTTTTCAAGATTTGCCTATATGCCCCTTTGGTTGACCATGTAGCCCAAGATTTTCCCCGAAGCAACTCCAAACGAGCACTTGAGGGGGTTCGGCCTCATCCTGTACCTTCTTAATATTCGAAAAACTTTATCGATGTACTTCACATGATCCTTTGCTTTCAGGATCTTCACTTGCATATCATTTACATTACCTCCATTGTCTTACCAATAAGGTCAACAAACATCCTGTTGACAAGTCTCTATTATGTGACCTCGACATTTTTCAACCTAAAGGACATCACTTTGCAGTATTAGAGACCTCTGTCGATTATGAAGGATGTATGCTCTGCATCAGCTGGGTACATGAAAATCTGGTTATAATCTGAATAAGCATCCATGAAAGCTCATTAGTTCGTGCATGATGGTGGAGTCAATGAGCTGATCTATTTGTGGGAGTAAGAAACTATCCTTGAGGCAAGTTTGATTAAGATTGGAGAAGTCTACGCATACTCTCCACTTGCTATTATGTTTTTTTAACAAGGAAAGGATTAGACAACCACTTTAGATAAGTTGCTTCTCTGATGAAACTATTGTCAATCAACTTCTTCAATTTATCCTTCAAGGCATCATACCTTTCCCTCATTTCAACTTCTCATTAGCCTCCATTGGAAGATCTTTTCCGACCTACAAGGATTTGGAGGAGACCTTGGGATCCACTAAAAAACTTTCAACTCCTCAACTGGGGTTGTTTGAGGTTCGCAATCAATGACGCGATGATCGAGTTCATCAAACTTAGCCGCAACTAACAACTCATTTAATGTTGTTCCTAGTACCTCATGGTGGACTAGTTGTTATCATAGGGACGAATTCTTAGTAAAATACTTAGTCAAATTTTCGTCTATAATGGCACTGAGGTTCCACTCAATCATCCCACGAACTTACACAATACACACAAAGAAAGATTAATGCAGCAATTTAAAGGAACACAAAATTTACGGGTAAAAACTTAACTTGTTTATTACTCTACAATAATATAAGAACATGAAGCAATGCTAAAGAAACACTACAGCACTCTGTGTCTCATCAGTCCAACCTTCAAAAAATATATAAGCCAAAATTTGTGTGAGTTAACGCCCTTAACTGCCAAAGGGATAAACTAATCCAGTAAAATTAGAACTGCTAGAAACTACTTCCCACAACTTTTCCCAGCAACTGTCCATACTTTCCACATGTATGGAGCGCGAAAACTGTCCAACACATGTGTCAAACATGTGATTAAATTGGACACCCGAATTTGTGGACTAGAGTATACTAACAGCAAGCTGGATCCATCCATACCTTGCCAATCTTTGTCAATATGAAAAACTTTGACACCAGCCAAATTAAAGCATCACGCCCACAAATTGAAACCCACATTTTCCTTACTCCAAAATTTGAAGTGTGAACCATTAACACACCTGTCTGTAAAATCCTGGCATGAGTGCGTGGCGTGCCCATGCCATTGCGCATGTCTACTTTTAAGGGTCTAACAGTTGTCCACTACCAAAAGCTCCATAAAATGATAAGCAGCCGGTGGGGTTGTTCCCATTTCCACCGTCGAAGTGATTTTTCCTCTTGGGATAATGTTGTCCCCAGTAAAATCATTGAAGGTCATTCCAAATATTATATTGATTGAGCTCCCACTCACTTCATGTCACACAACCCTCACTACCAAGGCATCACAATGTGGGTATTGCAGGTCAGCCGCATTTTCTTGTGAGGAAGTAATGGGTTGCACTCTCCCTTTCAATTGAGGGTCAACTATTGTTAACTCTAAAGCTTGCCATTGGGAGAACTTTAGCCTCCCTCACATAGTTCATTTGTGCATTTCTGGTTTTCTCCAACATATGAGCCTCCAAAAATTGTGTCATCTCTTGAATAGGCTCGTGGCCGGTGTTAGCTGGGGGCTTCTCCTTTACCTTTGGCCATCATTATGCCTTTCTCTATCATTTCCTGCATTCGAGGAGCTTCATCTCAAAGAAGACGTCTTGCCTCAACTCTCCTAAGTTTTCGATCCTGTCTAAGATGAGGCGTTTCTCCTCGTGGGCATTTGTTCCTCCTTTGGTTATTAGGTTGGAGATGTAAGGCAATATCCCTGCAGTCAGTCATGCTGTGGTTGTAGTAGATGGGTGCTTCATCTCTATTTCTAGGTTCAAAACTTCGTCACATGTCCCTTCTCCTTTGAGGAAACTGCTGGCTGGACCTTCATTGGTGCATCTCAACACTGGGTTTGACTTCTAGATAAGCTAAAGTAGGTATTACATTTAGCGTTGTTATAGCCAGTGTTTGTCCAAAGTTAAAGGTGTTCGACTGCCCGACCTGGTGATCTATCAAATGGGAGATGAGACATCTTCTACATTGTCTTTAAGGATGTGGGAGTCCCTAGTTGGCATTATTACAATGATCTTTCAATTATTCATTGATTATCTCACGCCTTGTCATTTCTTAATTGGTAGGGTCCTTATTCTGCACGTCTCTCCAAAAGAGAGAGTTCATGTCTAGCATTACCCTCAAGCCCGATAATGCCTTCCTTTTAGTAACTTGTACATAGTAAGTCATTTCATCAGTGAAACGGGATAAGAAGCTTTTCAATGATTCTCCATGTTGCTTCCTCATGTCTAGGAAGGGCTATACTGGCCTTTCACCTTCCTTACTAGTTACGAAGAGCTTAAGGAAAGCCCTCTTAAAATCTAGCCAGTTTTTGATACTTCATTCCGAAAGTTTGGTGTACCATACTTCGATCGCCCCACTTAGAGTCAAGTGGAATGCTCTATATTTCACTACAGGGGAAGAACCCCTCAAGTTTATGTGAGTTTTGAAACTGTTGAGGTGTTTTGCGGGATCATCCATTCTGTCATACTTAGGGATTTTAGGCAGCATGAAGTAGCTTATGACCGGGGGGTCCCTTAGTCTCTAAGAAAATGGCAAGTTTGAGATCGTCAAACTTTTGTAGTTCGTCAAAATCTTCATCCCGTCTAACTTGAGGTCCAGAAGGTGGTTAGGATGAGTCTGCTTGATTTCTGGCATCTTCTGTCCTCTTCTGATGCATATTTCTAAGTTGATGATTATGAGGTAAGTTGCCATGGGTATTTTCATTTTGTATTTCAAATAGAGATAGTCTCTGCTGCCTATTTCTAAGCGCATGAAAATGTTGAGCTTGCCTATTTCTAAGCCTTTCGGGGCTCAACCTATCAAAGATACTTATGGATCTCTGAAGTAGGTCCTCCGGTTCATAATTTGGAGGAAATTTGAATGGAACATCATTGGACCGATTAGTGACGTAGTTGAAGGAAATGTCGACCCCAACTTCCCTTTATTGAAGAACCTCTTCCCTGGTGTAGTGTTTGTAACCAGGCATTTGGCTTTGAACTTCTTCTTCATCACGATAGTAAAGGTCATGGGGGAAAACATTTTTCTGGGCCGTATATGGAAAAATTGGGTATCCACCATGGCTCTGCATGTTCCTAAGCAGCTCTTGCGTGTCAATGGTCTGTTGGTTGATATTCCTCATGTTCGCAGCCATGTTGGCCACCTCCTTGGTGAGTCGCCAGCTAGTCTAAATCTTGACTTACCTCGTCAATGCTATTGATAAAATCGATGGCGAACTACATGAGCAACATGTGAAAGTTCCATTTCTTCAGGGTGTTCCCTAACCCTCCGAGGCGCTGAATTTTTATTGTCCGAGCTCGTGTTAGCGTCTTTTCTTCGAAGATAACTTTCTTGAAGATCTTTTCTTAGCAAATGATATTCCTTTTTCAAAGACCAATCTAGACTCTTTTCTAAGTGATTTCTCTTGGAGTTTTCAGTTGTTTTTTCTTCAAGAACGGTCTTTTTTTCTTCGAAAGCAGGAAACTCACCCAAAATATATCTCCTAATCAACTTTTTTCATGGGTTCCTCGTGGTTGAATGTGTGGCTTCCCACATATGGCACCAATATATTGACCTCACTTTTTACAAAGATGACGTGGACAATAAATGTTGGGCCCACTCGCGTCCATGTAAACAAGTTCCAACATATTTTGATTGAAAGCTTAGTCAAATGAGATCAATATATATAAACGTGGGAGATGCTCCAATACGCGAGACAAACATGTTTAGACACCGACAACATGATTAAATGAGATTGCATATTAATCATCAGCTATTAACAACTCAATCAAAGTAAGATGATCTAAAGTCAAGTAAAAAAAAATAAGCTAGAGAATATTGAGAATGATTTTTAAGTGTAAAGGGTTGCATTATATTCATATGTTACAAGAGTTACTATTTATAGAGTTCTAGCCGAAATAGTAACTGTTGGATAAGAACCACGTGGCCTCATCTCTTGGGTCGAAGCATCACATTACTAGCCTGGTACTCATTAATATATTGACAACAGGTCAGCCATCCATACGTTCTAGGCTAACAGACTTGATATTCATTATTACAAACGTTACATCAATCATTCCAAAAAAATGAGGGTTCATTCATTGGTGGCAATTTCTTTGGTAACTCATCTTACATGATGTCCTCAAATTCCTTAATAAGCCTTCTCATAGGTTTAGGAATAGGACCAGTCACCTCCTC
>CAIGRP010070387.1:0-14865 GCA_903798385.1 Fraxinus cuspidata
AGGCTACCAGCAGACGCACACACTGTTGACTAGTCGACGGTCGACCTCGAAGAGCGACTCACAGTCATTGTCACCACGTTTAAGTTTCTTTTGAAAAATGGACTGCAAGATTTGTAAAAGAGTGGTGCCTAAGAAGTAAGAAATGAGGGAAATGAAGGAAGGAATGAGGGAAGGAGAGTGGAGAGATCGACGTCGCAACGATTCCTGGTTGGACATGGAGTTGAAATGAAAGGGGAAGATCCTCAGTGAATGATGTTTACCATTTAATAATAATAATAATAAATAATAATAATAATAATAATTTTATTATTATTATTATTATTATTATTAAATTAATTGAGCCAAAATTCTGCCATCCGATTTTGGGCTAAACCGAAAACAAAAAAAATGTTTGGGCCAAAAAATGGGCCCCCTCCAGTTTTGGGCCTGAGGCGCGGGCCTCATCCGCCTCGCCTCAAGGCCGGCTCTGCACTCCACGAGTGTCGGTGGTTTGTCGAGCGGACTCTCAATTGGATACCGGTGGAAGACCGATTTTGAATTGTGGATGATGGTTGCGATGCTACTCTCCTCATTCATGAAGGTGTCAGGGGTTTGGGGGGTTTTTACAACATATTAGTTACGTTGTTTAATAATATAATCAATTAATATAATATAATCAATTAATATGGTATAAATCAAACTAGTTAATTTTTAAGGTATTGGGCCTACTTTGCCCTTATAGTAAACCAACCATAAATCCCACAAACTGTAGCCCTAGCTGAATCCACATATAATCCGCCACAACTTAACTGGGAAAATTAGGGCTATTACCCTCCAAAATTAAAGAAATTGAATAATATCATGTTAACTAATTATAACCTTTAATCCCGTAATTAATACGTTCTAAATTAACCCCCCAAAACCCAACCCAGCCCAATACAAATCAAAACCCCCGATTTCGATTCCAAAAACTCCCAAACCATTACAGCAAAGAAAAATCTTCATCACACCTCAGTACTATCATAATTGATCCCCAACTTCCTATCCACCAATAATTCGATTTTCTTCTTTTGTTGCATCTTCTTAACCTGGAATTGCACAAATTCCAATTTGCTTCATCTTCCCCACTATCACTATTTATCACTTCCTTTATTATTTTATGTAATTTTATTGTCTGGGTTGTCTCTCAATTGTTCTAACTAGTGAAATTTATTGTTGATGTCTTTTGATTTTTCAATAAAGTTGTTTTATAACGTATTTATACCGTGATATGAATTTATTATATTTTTCTTTTCTCTATTTTTTACATGAATTTGATATATTATGAACACCATGACTTGATTCACCTATCAAAGTTGCTTCTATCTTATATGTTTTTATAGCTAGAATGTATTCATGAGCTTCAAAGGCTTGCTAAATGAAATCTGTCAAAGTGACAAGTGTTAGGCTGGATTTCAACAGAGTGGTAAAAAAACTTTAAAGTGGAAGTCTATACAATTTAGTATAATATGTTAAGAAATCTGAGTATAGGTGATTGTTACTTTTTCATTAGCAATCCATTTTTCTTATTATCAAATATTATTATTGCTCGAACAAGCACTGTCAATGAACTACTTGTGACTGAAGAGATATCCTTTTTACCATGGTTTCTGAAGGTTAGGATATTTTATTCCACTAAAATGAATGCTCATCGTTGATATAGAAGAGTGAGGGAAATTTACAGACTTTTGGTGTGAGAGACTTTTTAAAGATGTCCATCACTTCTATTTTGATTCAAGTGTTGGTATGCTATGAATGGTGATGGACAACCTTCTCTTTCCCTTGATTTCATGTCACTTTTTTAGTGTTTGTCACTTTTTTTTATCACCTTTTTTTTTATTGTTTGTTACTTTTTTTTTAAAAATTTCTATCACTTTTTTAGTGACAAATATCACTTTGTAATAAAAGTGATATTGTATTTCACTTCACTTTTTAATGAAAGTGATATTACATGTCATTTTTTTATTATATTAAAAGTGACGTTACACTTAACATTTTATAAAAAAGTGATACAATGTCACTTTTATTAAAAAGTTATACAATTCACCCAAAAAGCGATCGATGCTTCGTTACTTTTTTGAGTGTTGTCACTATTTTGAGTTATCATTTTTTTTTTTATGTCACTTTATTGAATTGATTCCAAAGTTTTGATTAGTGTTTTGTCACTTTTTTAATTTATGTCACTTTATTAAAATGATTCTAAGGTTTTGATGTCACTTTTTGAATGTCTATCACTTTTTGAAATTTTTGTGCCTTTTTATAATATTTGTCACTTTTTTCCTATCACTTTCTTAATATTTTTGTCACTTTTTTTAGTAACAAACATCAGTTTTTAATAAAAGCAAGATTGTATATCATTTTTAATAAAAAAAAGTAATACTTAACTTTAAAAAGCGACATTGTGTGTCCCTTTTAAATAAAAAAAGTGACACAATATTTTTTACTTCCAAAATACTTTTCGTATGATTTTTCAAAATATCCCTAATTTTCGGGGTATTTTTGTAAGTTGCCCATTTTGATTTATACGACCCGACCAAATGAACCACAACCCATATTCTACTACAAAGCTCGAAATTCTCTTAGTCCATGACCCAAAAAAATAAAATAAATAATAATAATAATAATAATAATAATAATAATTGTTACGCCTCATTTCTGAGGCTCCAGGAGAAATTGCCACGAGGACAGTCATGAGGATAGCAAAGCCGCATTGGCAGGAAGTCAACGGGAAAGTCATAGGAAGGTCAATGAAGTCAAAATGGAAAAAGAGACAAACATCCGAAGTCCTTTCATCGAAGTCTGAAGCCGACGTTGAACCCCTCCCTCCTAGGCAAAGCATTGAAGCTCGAAGCTGAGGTCCTTGAAAGTGTCCGAAGCTCCAAAGTGCCAGAAGTCCTTAAACCGACGCTATTCCTCAAATACGATATTTGAAGATCTCTCTAAAGTGATTGATGTAACGTCTGTAATAAAGTTGTCAGCATGTCAGCCTATTATATAGAGCGGCTGACCCATTATCAAAAGTATTAATTGTATAAATAGACAGATATAATGCTCCAATAAGGGATATAAGACCACATGGTTCTGATCCAATAGACATCACGTCGGCCAATATAGTATAAATAGGGCCTTCTTGTAACATAAAGTAGTTGGATTTTTATGGGGTGAAAGGGGACAATTATACGTTCAAAATAGATACTTGAACTCTCAAGAAACTCACAGCAAGCACTAATTTGATTATCTTTTCGAATTCTTGGCATGTTTATCGAGCGTATATTCCAACGTACAATATAGCAACTTATATATATATATATATATATATATTTATATAAATATAAATATGTCTTTTTTTTAATCTATCCTCCCACATATTCTCATCTTATTGCTACATAGATTAAATTTGATTTCAATCCGACAATCGTTATTAGTGCGATTGCTTCTATTCTATTCGCTAGAGCTCGAACATTCTTGTCTTATGCCGCAAAGTATCTCCCGCGTCCATTTGCTCATTGCTACTACCGTTATTCCGATAGGAACGCGACAAAATTGTGCTTGACTTGGCTTGAGTGAGCCCGACATCTGTTATCTCATTTTTTTGGGTCAACAATAATAATAATAAATAAATAAATAGAAGCAGCAATTGTAAAAATGTCTGCCGACAAGAATTTGTTTGTCTTGTCTTAGTTTTAGCTTTTTATTGGTTAAAAAGACGAGATGGAAAAAAATAAGAAAAAAAGAATAGTAATTTTATTCATATCTGCAAATTTAGTAGCAACACGGGCTCTCAAATATTCAGTTCGATCGTCCCTTCTCAGTATGTTGGGGCCCTCAATTTTTCAAAAGCTTCCATTACCATTGAATAATTATCTGATTCTAGCATGAGTGGATTTTGCATGCTTAAAAATGATTCGGATGTAACGCCTCGAATTTTGTAACATTGCGCGTTATCAAACGCAAGTTCTTTAATGTTAATCTTCAAAAATACAAGATCAAGAAAAGTTTCAAAATTGGAATTTATTTAATAAAAATAATACGATTGATGGACCACAAATTTCAAAAACCTTTTTTAAACATCATTGTTGAAGTCCACGCATGACATAAATAATCACACATAGACTTAGGTGACTATTGTTATGACTCGTTATTAGGGACTACCACGTGGCCGTCAAAACTAAGCTGTGGGACCCCACCCAATCGAACCGCCTCAACTCCTTCTATATATGCACTCCAATGCACCTTGTTCCGAGGCCCAAGTCATTCTGAGGCACCTCATGGATCCAAGGCTCTCCAGCTCGTAACGATCCACGTGCAAAGATTGAATTCATGATGAAAGTCTTTTATGAATGATTAATGTAACCTTTGTAAAAACTATATTTGTATCATGTCTTGTCAATGTAAGAACATTAAATGTTTTGAGAAGCTAGGAAGGTCAACTTGATGGCTAGGACTTGATGCCTTGGCCGAAAGGATGAGGCCACGTGTAATTTGATACAATGATCACCATCTCATTGTAACACAATAAATACCCACATCATGTAATAATTGAGGACTAATGCAATTTCATACACTTGAAGCAATATATTTTACTCTCATTGACTCATAACAAATTCAGATTTAGTTCTTAACGATTGATTATTATTACACAATCGTATCGCGGATATTTCGCCGGAACCCAAACAGAAACGTCTCGTGTTGCAGAGTTGTTCTCACGTCCAATCTTGGAGCAACATCTGTTGGCAGCATTTTTTTGAGGTCAACAACAATCTGAACATTTATTAACATATAGACCTAGAAGAATATGGAACAAAATAATTTGAAATGAGTTTATTTTTTTAAAAAAATAAAAACAAAAAAGCAGCAAGCTAAAACAGTTTTATCTGGTTGCGCGTTGAGTTTGTAAAAATTATTTGACCAAGCAAACCAGGATGCACATTTATGAAAATTTAGCATAGTATAAAACTCATATAAGTACAACATATAAAAATTTGGAATCTCGATAACAACGTTTGAAGCATGAAATTATTTTTCAAACAGGCTGATCGGTGTTTCCCTTATCTCACCATCGCAGTTTACTAAAAATACTATAGTAAATTCCACGGGACTTCAACCGACCTATTTTTAGTTACATCTGATAGCTAACTCATAAACGGCCATTTCTCCATTAAAATCATGCAGAAATTCTAAATATACAAACGATAGTAAATTTTTAAAAACAAGCATATAATGCTAGAAAATTCATGAAAACATATATCTAAACGTTAAAATTTAACTACAAACTTTTGGACAACACAAGAGTTGCTAAACATAAAAAGTGACATTCTAAAATATAAGGAATCAATTTCTTTAAAATAAAATATGTCATTCATGTGATGGGAATGAGCATCTCAAAGAAATATTCAGTAGACTACACATGTCATATGAACATAATAATCATATATCTAGTCATGTATTCTTACATATTGCCTTCATAAATAATCAAATCGACGATCAAACTATCTACTTAAAGTTTTGATAAGCCTCTGGATCATCGGTTAAACATATAATCTTTCTAATAATAACATTTAAGAAAAACCATTAAATTCACTTCACATACTATCATGAGCGAACATAAATAATAACATGTGTGAATGATAATTAAATTTATATAACGATCAACTTAGTGTAAAGATCCTACCTTAATTCGTGGTGATAAGGTAGTGACTATGTTGAACGGAACTTCTTTATATATCTTAGACGAATGTACTTTATGTCTTGCCTACTATCTTTGATTGTATTTAGAAGGAAGCCGTGTATAATCGAATGTTTGATGAAAATGGATGGTAGTGTTTGAATAAGAATAGGTTTACCGTTTTAGTATTAGAATAGGGTTTAACAAATTTTAGGTTTGATTATAACTTAAACAAAAATAACAATAATAATAATATGTATCATTTGAATTAAAACTAAACATGTATAAGTTGGTCTTTACAGATAGGAGGAGTCTGGATATATTTTGAATTTAGAATTTGCTATGATTCCAAAAACTAACTTAATCCAAATTCTAGTTTAATTTTAATTACATAATTAAATCACATATAATAAATCCCAAATAACTTTCATCCTAACTCAAAAATATTAAAAGATCAAATTGGTTAGTTGGATTGCAAGGAATTCAAATGAAAACTAATAAAACTAATCCAAATTATCCTTCATTCAAATTCAAAAACGAAAATGTCAGATTCAAATTATCTAGTGATACACGTGGTTGCCAAAATGTCCATTGCTCGATTAAGCATTAATTAAAATATGACTTCTTTTGAACTACAATAACTTAGGTCTAACTTATCCAAAATAACTTTTTTTCGAGTCCAAAATTTACCATTTAATATGAGTTTCGAAACAAGCTCAAAATTGTAGGGAAATTATCGCTAAATAATACTTGATTATTTGACCGAATAAAAAATAATAACGTCAAAACTTATTTTCATTTTAGTTCCTCAACAATCAAAATTAACAAAACTTACCAAAATGCTATATTAGATATGTGGTTGCTCCTAGTTGACTCTTGGTTAGGTATCTATTATGTTTTACTGGAACCTTAATTTTCATTTAAGTGCTTAGCCTCTTACTTTAAAAATAAACAATCAATCAACCAAAAAACAAAACGAAACGAAACTTCAAAAAAAAAAAGTTGCTAAAAGAAGTCTAGTTTAAAAATAATAAATCACTTTGACGTAAATTTAGTTCCCAGAATATTGTGGGATGCCTATAAAAGTTACGAGAACAATTAATGATAATTGGAAAACAGCTTCATATTTCCAGACACGATTGGAAAACAGCTTCATATTTCCAGACACGATTGGATTTTATAGATTCCACCTCTTCTCCCATTACAATCTTCCAGATTTCTTTTGGAGAGCTTGATAGAACTTCATAGACAAATTTAGGCTCTTCACCATCTTCTAGAAGTACTAGAAAAACTTGCCCTTCAATTTCAAAATAACGTTTAGGCATACTTTTCCCAAGACCCTTACAAAGTGGAAGTTCTAATGTGACCCTATTACTTGGAAACAAATTGCTCCCATTTGGATCAGCACGTGGAAGTGCTTCTTCTAGGACATGATTTGATTCTCCCATTTGGATCAGCACGTGGAAGTGCTTCTTCTAACACATCATTTGATTCATCGAGCACGTTTAAATCATCTAATTCGAATAAATGTTCTCCCTTTTTATTTTACCTTTGCTAGGAAAATCATTTTCGTGAAAATTCGCATTACATGACATTTATCTTAAGTTGAAAGTCCATCCCGATTTCTCACTTCTTGGAGAAACTACTTAATGGGTTTAGGGTTTAGAGACAAATTGAAAATAACTTACTTTTCACTTATATGAATGTGATTCAATTTATTCATTTACCTTAATATCCTTGGTCAAGTCACCTGCCAACACACCACCACACCCGACTAGCAACCCACCGTCATATTTAGTTGGACACTGGCACCAATCTACCTCCACCATCACGCTCAAAATTTAGCATTCCGATCACGATCACCATCTTTACCGTGAATTTTTGTAGTGGTGATGCATAACACATACTGCCACCACAAATCCTCTCTTGTAGCTTGCACCACCATACTGGCATATTTACCTTCATCTCACTTCCCCACACCATCACAACCTTACCTTAGCCTCCCTTGACTATTACCGATGTAAAACAGATGATTAAAAGGATTGAAGAAGAATTGGATCGAAAATGAAAAAAAGGCAATAGTGAAGGTGCAGCGGTTGAGTTCTGATTTGGACCCATAATACTATTTTAGAAAGAGAACGACAAGACAAGTAGAATTTACTACTATGTTGTGACATACAATTGATTTTGGCCATCAGGGTTCGTTTAGGACTCGAAAACTGTTTTTTAAGTTTAGCGCTATTTTTGTCATTTAATCTATTTTTTGCAATTTTAGTAACTAGGTTTTCGTGTAATAAATAAATGGTTAATTCATCTTTTTTTATCATCTTTCAATTAATAAAATTCGTGAGTTGTTTTTCATAATTTTGTGGATTCCAAATTTCGTGTTCTTAAGATTTTCACTTGAATTCCTTTTTTCGCGTTGCGCCAGTGGAATCAGAGCCAGCTTTTTTGTCTCTATATCTTTGATTCACGGCCATGGGTGATGTAGAAATTACTAAGGCAGATTTGGATATTCAAAATTGACGAACTGACGATCATACCATTCAGATCGAAGAGATTCATCAATTGTTGCTACGAGGCATTGGAAACAATGACAGAATGAACAACACGAAACCAACAATGAATGGATCGCTGAGCCTATAGTTCGGAGAGAAAATAATATGAGGCTTGTAGTAGACGAAAGAAAATCGAAGTTAGAGGAAGAGTTCGAAGCACAGCCACGTAATCATCAAAATCGAAATACCTTTGATGATTATGCCAGTAAAATAGACAATTCCCTCGTTCTTTGGTAACATAAAGATCGATGACTTTTTGGATTGGATGGTGAAGGTTGAACGGTTTTTCAAAATTATAGATATGTCGAGGACAAGATGGTTAAGATAGTAGCGTTCCGTTTGAAATCGACAGTGGTTATGGTTGGATCAATTACAAAATTCTTGGAGAAGACAATGAAATATTCGAATTCGAACTTGGAGAAAGATGAAGCAGTGTATGATGAGTCGATTTCTACTTACGGATTACGAATAGATTATGTATCGTATGTACCTGGGATGCATGCAAGGTAGTCGCATAGTTTCAAACTATACCAACGAATTTATACGGTTGGCAAAGCAGAAGGGTAGCCAGGTATACCAGTGGTTTGAAGGTGGATATTCACGATATAATTGGTTTGCAAAATATTTAGACGTAGCAAGAAGCCATTAACATGGTGGTAAAGCTGAGATGATGGAATCTGATAAGAGGGCGACAACTTATAGGAAAGTTCCATCACCTGTCTAACTATCATCATTTGTTTCTTTGGACAAAGAGAATGCCACACTACACACCCTAGCCAACTCTAACGGGAGCAATGTTGACAACAATGGTTGATTTAGAAATAAAGGTTAAACTTGAGGTATACCTCAGAATGTAAATCCGTATGTAGGCCTACATGAGATATTTGTTATAAATGTCACGAACCTGGGTATCATTCCAATAACTGCCCGAAAATAAAGCATGCCAATTTGGTGGAACCGGAGATAGTGGACAAGGAAGAGGATACTAAGATGGAAGATGAGTATGAAAGATTTAAGTTTGTTGTGAAGAAAGGTGTGGAAAGGCTCACTTTAGTATTGCAGCGGATCCTTTTGTCGCCTAAGGAAGTGATATGGTGTCATTGCATATTCCGTTCACTTTGTTCTATCAAAAACAAGGCATGCGAAGTTATTGTAGACAACGACAGCTATGAAAACTTTGTATCGAAGAGGTTGGTGAATTTGTTGAAATTACGAACTGAGAACCATCATAATCCTTATTTCCTTGGTTGGGTGAAGAAAGGTCCTTCCATTCGGGTCCCTGGAACTTGCAAGATACCTGTTTCCATTGGTAAGCATTAAAAAGATGAAATTGTGTGTGATGTTATAAATATAGATGCTTATCATATTCTATTGGGTTGTATATGGTGGTTTGATGTGGATTTAACTCTCAAGGGGCGTGATAATTTGGTACTATTTACATGGGGCAGTCATAAGATTCCTAAGGTTCTTCTCAAGCAAAATGAGAATTCTACCCACAATGAATTGAGAGTTCTCTAACCCTTACAAGTAATGAGAAGGACATTGCAAATTCTATAAGGTAGTCTGATTGTTTCTATCCAGTTGTGATTAAGAGCCTTTCTACAACAAAAAAGGAAAATGAGGGTGTTTCATCTGAAGTGCAGGAAATATTGGAAGAATTTGAAGATTTGGTTTTCGATGAATTGTTGAATGCGTTACCTCCAATGTGGAATTTACAGCACCAGATTGATTTGGTACATGGGGTTAGTCTTCCATATTTACCTCATTACCGAATGAGTCCAAAGGAGAATGACATTTTGAGGGAGCAAATTGATGAGCTATTGAGGAAATGATTTATAAGGGAGAGTATGAGTCTGTGTGCAATGCCTGTTCTCTTAGTCCGTCAATCACCTTTGCTTTTGACAACCACGCACCTACTGACCTACAATCTACAACCCCTAGCCACCAATCAAATTATGAAACTACTAAAGTACTTAGCAATTTGCATCCCTTTCTTGTTCTAAAGCATTTTTATATCGGACTTGGTTGGAGAAATCTTTGATTCCTAGTGATTGTAGGAATGGGCTATGGTTTTGAGTGTGAATAATTTTTTACTTTTGAGGGTTAAATATCTGAATTGTCTTTGAACTTTCCTAAATATTTCTCACTATCTATTGAACTTTAAAAACTTCTCACGTTATTACTAAACTTTCTCAAATATTTTCAATTGCCATTGAACTTTAAAATCTTTTCGAGTTTCCACTGAACTTATAAAATGTTATCATTATTATCACTTCGTCCAAAGTTTTAATAGCTAACGTACTAGAGCTAGTATGATAACTTTTAAAACAAAGAGTTATGGAGTGACGAATATAACAACATTTTAGTTAGCTAAGTGGTGAGTTGATGAGCTTTCAAAGTTCGATGATAGTTGAAAGACATTTGGAAAGTTTATTGACAACTCGGATAGCTTTTAAAGTTCAATGAAAGTTGAAAAACGTTAAGAAAGTTCAATGTCAAGTGAAATATTTATCCTGACTATTTGACGGATTTTGGAATAATGTGAGTTTCTTAGGTAAAAATAGTTTTAATTTAGGACAAAATTGACCTTAAAAATGTAACTTCACTACAATATAGAAGAGGGGATGAAGCTACACTTACAGAAGTGGAGCTTCACAGAAGCCCCACAAATCACACACGAGGGGGGGAGGGGGGATTTGAACCAATTTTTAATTAGGTGGGTCCCGATGTCAAGAATTCCCCCTTAGTCTACCCTTCATCTCTTTACCTTTTCTTGCTCTCAGACACTCAAGTTCCCACTCTGTGTAAACTCAAACCCCAGGTTTAGGTTACTTTTCTCTTGTTCTCAATTTATTTTTATCTCTCTTTCTTTTGTAGTTCTTGATTTGGGTTGAAATTGGACGCTTTGCTCTAAATTTTTCCTTTTTATTTTTCTAGGTGAGCTTGAATCAAATAAGGCGGGGTTTTGTTCTACACTACCTCCGCATCCTCCTCTTTCGAGTAATCTTTTTCTTTTTCCCATTGTACCTTTGGCAAAGCTTGCTTTTTTATTGAGTATACGAAATTTTAGATATGGGTTCGCAAGTATAGAGAAGCAGAGGTAGAGATTCCCGTGTATAAGTACAAAACCACCATTCTATATTTAGTCAAAGCTCACGCCGCCACCATCGTAGTAAGTGAAATGGGCAGTGGTAAGACCACACAGATTCTACACGTCCCCTTTCGAAACTTTTGATTTTATCTACTCATGCATATCTATAATTTATCTTTAGTTCAAATTCTGCGAGATATAAATGAAATTTTGTGTTTTGTATCGGAAGTGAATTATTTTAGTTAAAACTATTGTTATAACAACAGATATAACAACAGTTTTATTCATCTGAAACAAAATATAAATGCCAATAAGTATGAGCACAATCTATGGAAATAGTACCTGAATAGCTAATATTCTTGGTTGTGTGCACGCTGTCAAGCATCCACCTTCAGCCCATACATCTTCTTTAAGATACTGAAATACTTATTGGCATTTATATTTTGTTTCAGATGAATAAAACTGTTGTTATATTTGTTGAAATTTGGTGTTCAGTATCTTAAAGAAGATGTATGGGCTAAAGGTGGATGATTGACAGCGTGCACACAACCAAGAATATTAGCTATTCAGGTACTATTTCCATAGAATGTGCTCATACTTATTGGCATTTATATTTTGTTTCAGATGAATAAAGTTTTTGTTTAGGAAATCTAAGGATGTACACATAGTAGTAAAAAAGTCATCGCTTGTTGGGCAATTTGGCCACGTAGAACATGTATAGTAGTTTAATTGATTAAGACAAATGCGAGAGGCTTCAGTTTTTACACAAGTGATTTTTTTATGTTCAAAATTGAAATTTTTTGTTATGCTCACAAGTTGTTAACTTGTAGTTTATATCTAAATTAGAATATGTTCACTGCAGTGGCTTTAGTTTTGGAATAATTGAATACTCTTAGTGTTACACAAGAGTGATTATTATTTAGAATACTGCCTTATTCTTTAATGGTGTACTCAAATCATTAAGTGAACAAATACCTAATGTTTATTTATGAGTCCTTGTTTAGTGCCTAATTTCTGCTATATTTTATGTACTCTTGAGCCTTCACTTCTCTATTTGTTCACAGACGAGCTCCAATTCATCGTTCAGGTACCCTTAGGGTCAATGTTCATGACAAGGCAGATTTCTATGACAGGTAATGATATTAATGAGCCAACTAAAGTGGACAATGAATTGGAATATAGATTGATGACTCTGCATTAATTTAAGTATTAGTACTTACCTAGGTCGTTGAACAAATCTTAGACGTGACTTCATAAGCTCGGGGTTGTTTTGTATCTAGGCTGTTGCTGAAGAGATGAGTGTTAAGCTTGGCGACAACATTGGTTATACAATTCAATTTGAAGATGTCACCAATAATGTGAATATCACTTATGTTTGTATCCAATATATGGCATTTTAAAATTTTACTTTTAAGGCTACATATTTCATTTTCATTGATTATTTTCTAGCCATGAAGTTATTTTTGTATGTATGTATTGACATGCAATAATGGAGAGACTTCCATTTTTCTGGCAAAATAGGACTTGACAATGGTAATTTTTTTGTCTGATGGAGTGTTACGTGTTACTAGGAGAAATGATGGATGATCCAATTTAAGCAAGTATAGGTAGGCTTATGCTTCTCAAAGAGTCAACACACACACACACACACACACATACACACAAAAGAAACATTGTGACCATATAAAATCTATGTGGTTCTATAAGAAACATTGTTAATATGACTCACACGTATGACGTATGCCAACTTTTCTCTTTTCTTCCCTCTTCAGTCATCACCAAATTGGCTACACTACTTAGCTTCAATATCGTATGTTCAAATATTTCTGTCCATAAAATATTTTTAACAAAATGTTGCCAGTTAATTCAAGTCCACCTATCAATTTTTCATTAATTATCATGAAAGTATTAGCAAACAATAATCCGGATATAGCTGTTTTCCTGAATTCTACATTATTCAACGTTAGTATGCAATTCATGTTCCACTATGTGGAAAGCGTTTTGTGTTTGTGTACTATTCTGTCACATTTTCAAATGTCGAGGTCTTTAGACTTCTGAAAACTCAGAAGGCAGCCAATGGATCTCTAAAGTAAGATTTACTTCTATGAAATCCTTGATGTGTGAATGATATAAAATGAATCACCATGATTGGTGGAGATGAAAAACTTCATTATTTAGCTAACTTGACTTCAAATGTCACTCTCCAACTTCACACATTCAAACTTCTAATTGCACTTATTCATTCATGATTTCATTTCAAAAATTCCAAATTTCACCTTTTAAAGATATAGCACTTTTTGATTATTCTTTTCAGTGAACATTTTGAATTTTACTGTTGCTTAAATTTCTTGTTATAGATATATCTACAACTGTCATCTTGACACCTGTATGGGCGCAAACTATTTCAGATTGTTGTTTTGCAAGACTTATCATCACAATAACTTGTTTGCATGTATGTGCATTGCATATCTTTTCATTTGCTAATTTAATATCTACGTATTTGTATACATACCTCTCACTGTTATACATTATACATCTTTGCATTTTTTCATTTTGTAATGGTGACATGCTGAATTAAGGCATTATGTAGATGATGAACTTACAACCTAGCCTTCCATTTCAAATGTTATGCTTCTGCAAATTTTCTACTAGGATTTACACGCTCAAAGTGTGGAATTTTAAACTATTCAAGTTATTGACAAATAGATGCATTTGAGTTTCTCAAATTGCTCCCATTTTAATTTACGTATTTTTTCAATTATAATTATACCAAATTAAGTACAAAGTAGAAAGCGTGTTAATACTTTCCAGTTTTCGAACATTGTTTCAAATTTGAACACACTTTCAAGGATGTACTTTATTGTTAAGTAATCAAGCTTATATAAATAACTGTGAATATACACTTGACATTTTTGGTTCATTTTCATTCTTTATGGGTCTCAACTTCTCTTAGGGATGGTATAAACGAATCACAATTTGCTCAAGTTATGAACATTGAGCTAGACCAAATGATTTTGGTTTCCTGAAAATTTGAATGAGATTTTATCTTCCATTTTCTTGTTGCTTTCCTTCAAGCATCATTGTTACGGATTTTTATTTTTCTTTTTTGAAAATTGTGGAATTATTAAAAAGAATCTTCAAAAATATGATTCATCCATTTTGGTTTGATCTCAAAACTTTTGTATATAAACAAACTAACTTGTTGATCTTTAAAGGGTGATAGCACAAAACGTCCCTACTTTTTAATGTCATTATGCAAAACGTCTCTTCCTTTCATTTTTGACATTTTCATCCCTACCTTCCACCTTTCATTGCGCAAAGGGTTCTTTTCAACCATTTTTCCAATAAAATGACGATTTTACCCTTCTATTCAAATGAAACAAAAATAAAAAATAAATAAACAACTAATTGCAATAATAGTCCTAAATTTTTCAAAATATTACAGATAAATCCTAAATTCTCTACCACCGGTACTTTCACAACCCTCCAAGCGGCCACCTATAAATCCACATAGCACCACATTTTGGCCACCA
>CAIGRP010070392.1:0-18294 GCA_903798385.1 Fraxinus cuspidata
TATGAATTTGTGTGCAAAAGCTCCACCATCATGTCATATATATGTATAGGTAATTATGACAGCCTATATAGATTTGTGTGTAAAGTGGAGAACCATGTATTGCTACAAATTGGATTAAAATTGGTTTTAAAAAAATAGACTTAAGGCAGGAATAGGTTTTAGTTTATAGTGGTATACTAGTATTAGGATTTGGCATTGAAAAATGGTTTCCTGGGCAACCAATTCTAATAGTCTAATTTTGCCGAATTCTGTAGTTGGGAGAAAATAATTAGGGTGGTTATGAAAGTGGATACTAATTAAATTGAAAGACAATAAGTGGAATTGAATTACAATTTGACATTTTCATTTTAATCCAAAGATGAACGGTTAATTCAAAATAATCAAAGCACGTGGTTGTCATATTACTAAGTTAATATTCTGAACTACTCAAAATTCTAATGATCCTTATTTTCCTTCAATTGAATCTAACTTAACGTGGTATTATCCAAAATAACTTTTTCTTGAGCTGAAGACTTCTAATTAATTACAAACTATAAAAGAGTTCAATATTGATATACTAAAATTCGCTCTATCAAAATATAATTATTTGACACATAAAAAAAAGAATTTAAAACATATTTCATTTTAGCTAGTGTTTGGCCCCCATTAACTTTTTTTAAACTTTTTATCTTTCTTAATTTTAATCACACATTCTCTAAATAAAATAATATTACATAAAAATCTAAAACTTTCCATTATTTTTCATCCACGCAGTCTCTTATCAATTATTATTCCAAAATTTATAATTGCTTCAAAATGGGGGCCAAACACTAGCTTAGTCCCTCAACTTCCAAAATTATATATAAAAAAATCTAGACTAAATAACTCTATTATATAAAATTTCGGGATGTTACATTTTGTGATGGATGAAATGCTATATGGTTCAAGTCTCCTTGCCATTTGTTGTGTTTTGAATTTTTCTCCGAGAGTAATTGTATTAGTTGTGTTTATTAAGTTTAGCTTAGTAGATTAATGTTGTTTGGTCCCTTGTAGTACTTATCAACTGCTCCATATATTTTATGTTAGTTTTTCTAATCGAGTGACTAATTGTTAACCAATTATAAACGTCATTTCCTATTATATTAAAAAAGGCACTTCCTTGGCTACTATAGATGCAATAGCAATTCAATGGGATGCTACTCTTCATTCTCCCATTTTTCACTCCTCAAGTCCTCCAATTTTATGATTTCTTACGTCTTATATATATTCATTTCCATATCGACGTATTGGAGTTTTAATAATTTGATTTGTCTTTTGAAGAATTTGATTTTATCTTAGAAATTGGTTCCCAACTTCTTAATTGTGTTAAAAAAAAAAAAAAATTCTCCACAGCACGGAGACACTGTTTCCGCGCATCACAGACACGAATGGACACAGTGTCCCCGCGTCTCCGCACAGCACGCGTGTGTCTCCACGCTGCTCAGAGAATTTTTTATTTTTTTATAAAAAAAAAAGCAATGAGGAGATGCAATAGTGATCCAATCCACTTCCAATTTTTTTTTTCCTTTTTTCCCTTTGTTTTTTATTTTTCCTTTTTTTGAGCGCAAAATGATGCCGTTTTTATTCTTTTACTTTCTTATTCATTTTTTTGACACACGCAACCTTCATCTTCGTCCTTTCCCAACTTTCTTCCTAGAATTTGCTCTCTATTTTCAAGTCTTTCATCTGACCCATGCAACCTTTTTCTTTCTTCTTCACCCTTTGCCAACTCGTTCTTCCTAGAATTTACTCTCCACTTTTAGAGGGAATTTAACTTCACCAATTCTTTTTCCTTGCTTCATCTGATTGTAATCTGAAAGGGTTTTCTTTTATATGTGTAAAGTTCTTTTCTTTGATGGTTGGACTTGTGGACTTGATTTTTCTTTGTATGATTATTACTTGAAAGAAAAAAATTATTATCTTTATTCAATATTTTACTGACTCTATTTCCTCCTTCTTTGGAGACATCGGCGAGATTAACGATACTCACTCAAGCTTTCATCTTCTTCGATCTTTTGAGGTGGGTTTTTCAGTACAGGGAATAATGGAGCAGAAGCCGCATATCTTACTCCGAAGACTAAAATTGGGTACCCAGGAGGTGCACCTTTCTTCAATCTCACTTATAACTCTGTCATTCCGTGAATCTATCAACTATTATTTATGAATCTTGAGATTATTTACATTTCACAATTTCCCAAATTTTCATCTTCCTTTATTACATCTTACCTCTCTCTGTTATCAATGAATTGAAATCAATTTATTATTTTACTTTCTTTCTCTATACACGCATATACATACAAATTGTAGTCTGAAGTTGGGGGGATTTCAAGGTTATGACGATTGCAGCAATAGTTGTTGTTGTGCCGTTGGGTGTTCTCTTTTTCTTATCTGGGCTCGTTGTCATTTCAACCCAGTTATGCATTTACAAAAGATTAAAAATTGATTTTTTTTAAGGTTTCTGATATGGTTTTGATTTAGTTGAGCCAATTAAATTGGTTTTTCTTTATCCCTAGCTGATTTTCTAAACAATTTTTTTAGGTTTTTTTTTTATTTGATCTTTCTTGAGTGATTTTCTGGTTATTTTGTTGTAATATATGTTATTCATGGCTAAAGTACTTTTGAATTTGGACAAATGTCACAAAATTTATTGGGAATTTCTCAAGCACTATGTTTTGTGCTTATAAGACCATTGTCGAAGAACACTTACAGGAGCATAAATAAAGCAGTGGCGAAGCTATTGTGGCTCCAGCTCATTTGGTTGGTTGACTGGTGGATTGGAGTTAAGGTGAAGAAATCTAAGCTTGCTAGAGCATTTTTGATATATACATTATTTCTTGATTGCAAAGCTTATTTCTTTATGTTACGAAGAACATTCCGAATATCTAATATCTTAAATGAAGTTATTTTGTTTGTATTAAGAGTTATATTATAGTTGTTGATTCACCTTGGAAATTTCAATCACTAAATATGGAAATTGTTGCGATGATCAAATTATTTTCACTTTTACAGATTTAGGTACCTTTATAATCCAGTGCAAAGATTTCAGAAGTTATATCTAAAGTTGCAAATTCTATTTGCTTAAAGGGTTAAAATGTTGTGTCTTGATTTACCAGGCTTAAACATTACCTTGGTGCTTAAAAGTGGATTAAATATATCGTTATTTTTTTAATTTCACAAGCACAATGAGATGTACCTGTTCTATTCGTTCAAGTTTTGAATAACGGGAATAAGCCATATGAGATAGTAATTTATTATTGATTGATCAATGTTTAAATTGTGCAGTTGGGTAAGTGTTGCAAGAGGCCTGTTTAAACTTCTATAAATTGAAGGATAAGACTTGACAAATGATGCTGAAGGTGTAAAGTTCATGTTTAGAGCCTAATGTGATCTCAAGGCATATGCCTTAGACAGTGTTTTAAAACAATGATTCTAATTTCAATTTTTTGAGAGGCTTGTGAATTTTTCTTTAGGTTTTATTTAGGCAAAATAATGTTCATTGTTATGCTTTTCTTTTCGTTGTGCTCACATTCATTTTTACTGCTTGCTTTAACATACAATCAATTTTGGGTCCATGTTAAAAACTGACCACTTCATATACAATATGTTTGCTGTCTCTGCTTACCTATTTTAGGGCTACAATATATGACATTTAAATATAGGGATTTCTTAGAGAAAATCAAATAATACCTAGGATAAGGGCGGTAAATTGCAGCACTTCCTAAAAGTTTTGAATAGAACTGCACATAATCTGTTAATATGGTAAATAGACTTAGTAGCCATTTGCACAACATATGTTGATAACTACCTAAAACCCTGACTTTCTGAATCAAGACTGTCAAGGTTCTGTGTTTTATCCTAACTCTCAAGTGATCAACTAAGTTCAATAGAATTTCAGTTAGGTGTGTTAATTTTCCTCCAATTTCGAAAGGATGTCTTCCTTGTTTTAATCTTAAAACATTTATATAAATATCTATAGAGAGAATGAGCTAAGCATTATCTTCAGTAAACTTGTTGTCAAGTATACGAATCATGCTTTTTTAAATAAATCCTCAATGTGCCCATGGGTAGACCTTCATTTCCTTTTCTCCCATTCTATTTTTGATGTACATCTTCTTAATGTTCTCTATAATCTTTTAACTTGAAGATATATTTGGTCAAATTAAAATAAATGTAAATGTAAATTTTATACTGTATGAATAGGGTTCATCTATGTCATTTGATACGTTTTGTGATATGTATTTGAGAATGCTTATAAGTCACCACTAAGCATAATTATCCTTGATGATATTTAAAGGTAACTATATTGACTCTAGATGAATAATTTATTGAAAGGCTTGGGAATACTCACCCCAGTAAGCTAATTCACACACCACAATTGAATGACACTCAAAGTATTATGTCCAGGAGTTTAAAAGAACTCTTCAAAAGAAGTTCACAATTGTTCCATTGCTGTAAAAAATACATATATGTTCAACAACCACAATCTTGGATGTCCAAGTACTGGTAAAATTTTATTATTATCTGATTTCCCAAATTGAATTCTTTTTGTTTATATAATTGGTCTTCAAATAGTTTCTTATCAGCTTTATGTGGGTAGTATATTTATCTCTCAACTTTTTCTCATATTTGACTTCCCACTTACTTAGTGTACTACTTTATTAAGCATCCACATATTATTAGAAGATGTTAGAAAAATGATATTCCGTTGGTTGAGTGCTACATGATCTAGAAATTTGTTTTGTTCTTTTCTTAAGAAGTTTTATTATTTTTTATTGCAACTTTATCTTGAGCCATAGTGAAAATTGATAATAATTACTATTATGAGGTATAATTGGGTTGCAAAGGTCAAATCTTCTCTTTTCAAATCATGAACAACCTTTTGGATGCCACAAGTAATCATTTTGCCTAATATTTGGCAAACACTCCACCGTATGTACATTCTCAATGTTGGACCTGGCTTGAAGAAGGTCCTTTCGCCTGCCGCTCAAAACTTTTTCGATGCAAAAACTCTAGCAAAGATACATGTAAAGGATATGAAGTGCATTTTAACATTTGCCTTTCTTTTCGATTTATTTTTTATTGCAGCTTCAACTGATTTGGTCTAACAATCTATTTACAGGTTTTGGGAAGTGTTCTAGAAATAGGATCATTTAATCTTTAGTCGTTTTCTCCCAGTTCACTAGCATGCATTTTTAGTGGATGATACAAACAACCAATAGAAGAAGCAGAAATTAAAATAGAAGAATTATCCACTTTGTCCCAGCATACTTCTGTAAGTTCCATCCTGGCTCATTCGTCTTAATTTGTAGATATTGCATCCCATCCTTTTGCCACTTCGTTGCTATATATTTCCATGTTTCAATGCATACTTGATTATTTAATGGGTAGAATATTTCTTGATCGTGTAAAGCTACAATTTTTATATCAAATATTTCCATTATCATGTATCACCATGTTGTAGACACCCGTGGTAAGGCTTTTGATTCTATTTTTGCGTGTTTTCTTTATGCAGTAGTATCAGCTTTTGAACCAATGACCTTGTTAGATACAGCATTTGAGAGACACATGATGCATTTGACCTCCGGTACACGGAAGGAATGTGTTCTTTCTTTCATTCATTTTTTTTGTGATGGAGAAGGGGGTTGGTGGTTTGGGTCGCAAATTTATTTTTGATATTGCTTTGTCTAGGGTATATCTATCGCATTTCCACTTTATATAGCTTGTTAATATGCTTACTATTGTACAAGTTAGAAATTGTTGCTATTTTGTTGACCATTTGAATGATGATATGTCTGCTACAATTTCATTATATCTAATCTAGATGTAAAGTAATTCTGCCATAAATTTAATCATGGATGATTCATGATTCAAAAACTTTCATCAATAAAAGAAAACATGTTGTCACAAAAAATAGACATTTCCAAAACTATCTCATGGAATGAGACAAATGGACTAGACATAGTCATCTAAACGCCACTAGTGAAAGATCTGATGGGCAAGTCCTTTCAACAAATTTTAAGGTGAACTTTTATAGCATCTACAATAATGCAATGAACTAAATGATCGGACTTTACCAAACACTTCGAATCTTTGACAGTTTTGGAAAATCTACAATTTTCACGCTAATAAAAATACAATAAATACAAAAGTCGTGCAACGCACGTGACAACGACTAGTAATAATAAAAATTTGCACCTAATAGGCTTTTGTTTAAATTGTTTCTGCACTTGTTATTCAGAGTAAATTATGAGCTCGGGGAAAAGTGGACTTGGATGTATACTTAAAGATGACGTAAAAAGTTATGAAGATCCAGCTAAAAAATTGAAATTCAACTTAGTAAGTACATCTAATACAATTAACAGGTTAATGTCAATTTACTGATGTTTATACGAGTTTTTGTCGCTCTTGTTATTTTTTAAATAGTATGACTTGTTTATATTTTACTCACTTTCATCAACCATCTTTATTACCATGGGGGTTATGTTTGTTTAATACCACGAGTGAAACTGTTCTATGAAAACTCAAGTTTTTGACTTTCATTCTTGGTGGTAGCATAAATTACCCATGGCCCCCCGTTTTCTCCATGTCCTTATGCTCTTTTTCTTCTGTTACATCTATTTGTGAACATCAAAGTTGTATTTGTGTTTTTTGATGAATAAACTTGGGTGTTGTACTCTGTATTTTTAAAAGGAATCCATTTTATGTGTTCAGAAAAAGAGCATATGCATGCGCTCTTTTTCTAGTGCTATGACTATTTGTGAAAAATGTAGTTTCTACATTGTTATCCTTTTCTCCATTCCTTAGCAATTAGATGGTAGAGCCATTTTGATGTTGTTCTCCTTCAAAATTGTAGAAGATTAGTGGAGAAATTGTTCAATGTTGGAAAAAGGGGATAGCATGATGTACTTTGGTCACAGTTGGGTATGATATCTCCTCTATTAAGCATTTTGACATGAAAACATGAAGATATTGTAGTCACTTTTTAGAGATTTTGTTAACGTTTTTGAATATTTTACACTTTTTTGAATTTTTGTCACTTTTCTCTACAGATGATATATGACCATGAGTTTTAGACGGTTGAAATAACTGTGATTGAAGCTATTGAAATTTTGGAGTTCGTGCAATCGAAAGGCACAATTATGCCTTCTCCATTGCAAAAACTTATGGAATTATGATTGTGGCACTTGCTTAAAATTAGAGAATAGAGGAATACTCCAAACTTTTAACTGATATGAGAAACAGTCGATGTCTTCCTAATGTGTCAACACACACGAATGATCCATCTGGTGCCAAGGTCACCAAAGCTGCTGCTAAGAAGGGTGCCAAGGTCACCAAGGCTTCAATTGATTTCCGATTGTAAATTTGGTAGAAGTGTTTAGTTGTCACAATGGACTTTGCTTATTTGTTAATGCTTAACATGGTAGATGTCATTTGTATTACCACAACTATGGCTTGTAACAATGTGCCTAGATCTTTCCGTCTCATGATCTTAAACTTTGCTTTAAATTTATTTCCCTAATAGACTATCAAAAATTCAACAGCACACTGTTTAGGGTTCTGATACATGAGGATCTGCTCTACTGGAGTTCAAGGGGTTCAATTTAGACTCTTCTGGAGTCTTTACGGGATCACTATTCCTTAATCGGGGTTTCTTGCTCGATGACAAGGAGCGCATAATCAAGATCAAAATTGTTGGTGGTGATCACAGGCTAAAGGTACGGATTCTTTAGCCATTCACGTGTAGTATATTCTGTTTCTTGAGGTAATATTTAAATTATAGAATCAGTAATGCCTGACTCAATTACTTTGGATGACAAAAATTAATTAACACAGTAAGTTGGGAGACTTCAGTATTTTTAAACTCTTGCTTCTTCCTCTATATTTGTCAATGGCCTTGCATTATGAGAACCCAAATTTCAATTGTTATATTAAATTTGGTTGTTCTTCATCTAAAATCATTTTTATAATTTTGATACTATGTTGTATTATTTACAGGTTATGATTGGTTTAGAATAAATTAAAAAAAATGTTCTCTTTCTTTTTACTTTTATCATTTTAATTAAATTCCAATCCTCTCTTTGTTATCTGTTGAGTAAACGAACCAATTTGGGATTTCAATTTACTTTGGCTTTATTTCCCTTATTCCTTGTGTTTTCTGTCTTGCCATTTATAAACCTTTGGATGGTTTATACTGCCATGGATGTTCTATCATGATGTTGAATGCTGCATCTCCTGCTGTCTCCAAAGTCCTTGAATCCATTCCTGCAAGTTTTTTTCGTGTCTATTCTCATCATCTGTTCTTGTCATCAAGTAATTTCTCTTTCTAAGAGCCGATATAGTCACTTTGGGTTTGCAACACAATCTAATGAAATACTATGTCATAAAATACTTTGTTTACCTTAAAAGGAAAACAAAAACACGCCTGCATACTATGTTGGTCTTTAAGGGAATTGTACAGAGGCATCGAACATAAAGATGTTGAAATTGATTTCTTGTCAACTAATTAAACCATGTTGTGTGACTAACGAAAAAAGATGTTTCACGTGTTATTTGCTTGTGTACTCGCTTACACAAACCATCTATCACTTAGTTTATCACTAATTTCTATGAAGATGATAGAAACTCTCTTGTATTTGTGTACAAACCAGCTGAAGCTCAAAAATTAAGGGGTTCTCGTCTGCACAAAAGTCAAACCTACGTGGACACCTTATACGAGTGCTATGAAGATGTAGCCAGTTGCAATGAGATCAGGAGTGTCGTCTTGGCTGGACGTAGCTTTTCTGTACGTTGGATTCTGTTTTATCTTCACAATTTAAGCATTGTCAATTCTTTTTATCATTCTTTTTTTTTTTCCTTCTTCCATTCAAGAGAAGGAAGGTTTGCGTAGCATGTAGCAAATTGAAATGAGAGCTTTGCGGATGTTTTCCCTCGTATGTGTGTTCTGTTGATTGTCTTGGAGTAGTATCACATGTTTTGTTAAACTACTTGTGCAATCTTCCATTTTATAGTATCTTTATCTAAATACTATCTCAACTATAAATTACGTAAGTTTTATTTCTTCGTCTTTTGAAAATTCTGCGAATCTAGCTTCAAAGGCCGTGATCATAATTTCCTCATTTTGATGAGAGTCGTTGGTGTGATCTTCAATTATTGCATTGCATTTCCTTGGCATTTTGATCTCCCAGATAATATTTTTACTTTTTTATTTTACAATAAACTTTCTTCCTTGTTTAATGGGTACATATGAATATTTTGATGTAGAGCACATATATCAATTGTCAAACATTTACAAGCTTTCAAAGGTTGGTATTGTTCCCATTAATTTCTTGCTTGGGAAATTTTTGGCTAACAAAACTTTTGAGTTGAATCTTACTCAAATATTATCCTTAGGAATAATTGCAGCAACGGTCCCAAACATCTCCTTTTTTTTTAGATTTTACCTCAATTTCACTTTGTGACATCCACAATTTCAAACCTTTCATTTTGTTGCCACAAGTTAGTTGAAAATTTGACCAATTTAAAAAGGTTAAAATGGCAACTTTACATTTTCCTCACATTAAATAATTAAAAAATAAGTAAATTAAAAAAATCAAAATAAAATAAAAATAACCATCTTCTTCAACCCCATCCTACTATTCCACCCACTCCATACAAATTGAAACTGGAAAGCCATTGGTCTCTGCAGGCCAGCGGCAACCATAGACCACCAGCTAACTCATATCTCATCAAAAGTCATCATATGTTTTAGCTTTTATATGCCAACATTCTTCAAACCCTATAAATCTCCACACTTTTTCTGCACAATCAATTAGATTTGCAATTCACTACTGGAAGTTACAGAATTCTGGGCTTGGGAAGGCCTTGCATATGTATTATGCTGTAATTAATTTGATGTATTAAGATCAAGAATGTAATAACTTCAACCCACGTAGCTTGTTATAATAAATTGCAATTGGAATTACAATTGCCTTAATTTGCTATAATTAATTACAATTGCTGTAATTAATTTGAGGAAACTAGTGGTCTCGTCGTTGTTTGATGGAGGTGACGGCGATGGTGAGTCGGCAAAGGACCATTGTGACACCACTGTGGATTGGGAAGACCAGATTTTGGAGGACATAGAGCCTCTTGTTGGCTTTAAATTTGAGTACTTTAGACGGGATTTTGAAGAACCTCTCTTATTTGTAGTGAAGAACGTCTCAGATCTCTGGCAATGGAGAAGATTTTTTCATTTTGGTTCGAGTTTTTTCCAGTTTGGATACCATTCCGGTGGCCGCTAGCCGACGGGCCCATGGTTTTTCAATTTCGATTTGTTTGGGGTCGTGGTGGGGTGGGACGAGGTGGGTTTATCTTCTTTTATTTTGGTTTTTCTAATTTACTTATTTTAATTATATCATGTGAGAAAAATGTAAAGTTACTGTTTTACACTTATTAATTTGGTCAAATTTTCATTTTTTAGGTCAACTGATGGTCAAATTCCATCCATTTTTCTTTGTGGTGCAACAAAATGAAAGCTTTGGAACTGGTTACACAAAGTGAAGATTGAGGTAAAATATACAAAAAGTGAAAGATTTTGGACCACTGCTACAATTATCCCTTATCCTTACGAAATTTTACGGATTATTATGTCAATTTCTATTAGATTTAGGTGGAAACTTGTTGAACTTTCAGAAAAATTTAGGTTTTTATTAATATTCGATACGCTAACATTACTTTAAAAATAATACACGGGCAAAAAGATTAGTATATAAAAAAGAGAAGAAATAAAGAAATTTAACTAATTTGCATTAATAATATCAGTTAATTATTGTTATTTTTTGGGAAATTATCTTCTTCTTCTTTTTTTCATTTTTGTAATTATTTTTAGATCTCAATCTCTTATATTTTATCATGCATAAGGAATTAAGATAACTAATTACAGTGAAACATAGTCATAATATTGGGACCAAACTAAATAATTTTATTATTATGAGAATATTATAGCTTAAGTCACAGTCATAGTAGTAACGAAAAAAGACTTAATAGCAAAAAATCTCTTATCTATTAGACGTTTTGCCAAAAAACCTTACTCATTGGAAACAGCAGAAAACATTCTTGTTTGAAACCTTTAGTACGGAATATAACCTTTTAAATACGGAAAATGCCTTACCGTTCAATTCAGTTAGTTTAATCAATAAAAACATTAAAAATTGACAAAATTAATTACGGTTACAATCCTAAACAAATTTTTTTTTTTTTTTTGGCAAATTATATCCAAGTATTTTATATGGTCCAATTACAATTTCAAACCTTTAAAACTTTATTTTTCAACTCCACCTTTGCTACAATCCTATGGACCTAAACTTTCTCGTTAAATATTTATTTTTTAAATTATACCCAATTTTTTTATTTATACGATTAGTAATCCCACAAAATTAAAACTATTTTTCAAACCCTCGAAACCCCACTCCACCTTCTTTCCTCAAACCTCGCAAATCTGTAATAGAAACCAAATAGCAGTACAAGTGAAGTGTAATTTATTGGGGATTAATGAAGTGGAAAATGAATTATTAGGCTTTGAAATCGAAAATCCAACAGTTTCTTCTTTTCCTCATCCTCATTCTCAGTCCAATTGCAGTCAAATCTTCATCCCAAATTCTCTCCGCGGACACCCCTGCCAACTCCCGAACCAACAGTGTACGAATTACTCCTCAAATACGGCCTTCCGAGTGGACTCTTACCTTACTCAGTCACCTCCTACCCCCTCTCTGAAAATGGCGAATTTGAGGCCAATCCCAAGAACCCATGCTACGTTAAGTTCGATTACTTAGTTATCTATGGTAGAAGCGGTAGAGAAAAAATTTGACGAGAGAGAGACCTAATTTTAAAAAAAGGAGATAGACCAAATTAAAAAAATAAAATAAAAATAGTGCATATATTTTTGTAATGTTGAATATAAGCAGTCGTCTTTAAATACTAAAATTTTGCATTCTTTAAACAACTTTTGATAAATATTTTATTTTATTTTAAGCTTTTAATGTAACATAAATATATTTATTTTGCAATTTATAAGAATTACTATTATGTGGATGCAAGTTTCTTAAAACGAGACCTAAAATATTTTTAACTTATTATAGTGTGGTGTTTATTTTTACCAAAAGTTATTTATGATTATATGGAGGCTATTCTATTAAGAGTATTACTTTAGAGATGTATTACTCTATATTATAAGAGCATCTTTTATAATGATGTAAAATTGGATGTATATTGGAATTTTGAAAATCATTTTTACATCTGTATTTACGTTTGGGTAGATTTGAATTCAAGTTTTACTTCAATTGAAACATCTAAATTCACTTTTTGAATCTTGTGGTTTCAAAAAAAAGATGTAAATTTACAGTTTTTTTTATTATTTGCATTTCTTTTGCATCTCTTCAATGAAAAGGTTTTCGGTCACTTTGGAGGTCTAAATGATAATTTAAATCTATTTTACACCACGGTAGGATATACCCTTATGGAGAGATTATTTAGGCCATATATATTATATATAAAGCATTAAATTTACCAATAAATAACGAAATTAAGAAACTTCCATGGCTTGATAATATTGTCACTAAACCCAATCAGTAGACAATAAGTTTCATGCCTTCCAAAGTGTGAAATGGAGAAAATTCTAAGAGCTTTAATAAGTGTGATTGAGAAATAAACTATGCATTAATGGAAATGGATTAGTTGGAAAGAAATTATATATTCAGAAAAAATCCATTCTTTTTATATTTTAATCTGGGTGATTATGAAATCTATAATGCATTTAGGAATAGATGAGTAGTTTAATGCAAATTATTGAACACTATTCTTTTTATAATTGATCAGTGTGATTATGAAATCAATACCCCGCTGCAGGACAGTTAATAATAAACATTAAAGTTTATAAATAATTTGATTGCAACTTGTCCCTGAAAGATAAAATGGAAGATTTATATTTGTTTTCAATATTTTTATTTGACATGAATGTGTGGTTTACACCATCACTTTCTTCTAAAGTCAGCAATTCAATAACTGTCCATCAATATTATTAGAGAAAATGGCAATTGGATCCCAAACATTTCACTTAGTTGCAGACTGTACCGTTCACTTGTTGCACCAACAATCCCAAATGACAAATAGATGGATTCGCATTGCATTGTCCATGTTTGAGGCGGAGTACATATAGTTGAGGTTGCTACAAAAACATTGTAATTTGCGGGTCTAGTCAGAGTCAGCAAGGTGGAGTTAAGTTTCACTGTGATAGTCAAAGTGTCATTTATTTGGCGAAGAACCAAATATATCATGCAAGGATCAAGCATATAGATGTGAGGTTTCACAGTATCGAAGAATTGGTTACTTCAATGACTTGGATCTTAGAATGTAAATACTTTTTAGAATGTAGAGGACATGTTGTCAAAGGACATTACTACTTAATTAGATGCTAGAGAGGAGACATATCACAACGTATTTAATATCACAAGGAGTTGAATTATGCACGTCGTACACCAATGAACGTAGACACATTGCCAAACCACTTAAATTTCTATGTTGATCTTATTGCTCTTTTTCTTTCCAATTTTATTGTCACATTTTGCACAATAGTAACCCACGCACCTAATAGTATCATAAACCTTAATAGCACCTATCACATAACTGAAAGTAGAAATCGCGTTCTTTTGTGTTACTATACGTTTACAACTGAAACATATAATGTATAAAGTGAAGGTAAACATCAAGTCATAAATATGTTTTATAGTGATGAGTTACAACCATGTACTTTAATAATTGCAAGATGGAAGAGCACTGATGAATAGGATTTCAGTCCTAATTTTAACTACTGGGTATTTACCATTTGGGTTGCAAGTCGGTTTGCTATCTATCTTTCAGAGATCTTTGCTAGTTGGTTGAGCAACATTAGAGTATAGTGGCTTAGTTTTCCTAACAATATACCTTTTTCAAATCTTTCTTGCTTATATCATTTCGAAGATGAAGAAATGAAAAGGATGGATATGATTTTCATTTTGCAAATGTTTATGTATAATGCGTACGCAAACATCTAAATGAACGTATACGTGGGACTAGAGGATTCATAGTTTTAATATTATGAGAGCAACTTATAAATTCTATATAATGAAATTTAAACTTAATCAATTGATTTGAGCATAGAACAATTTCTTATAGACAATCCAATCTTATGATTAGGAGTTGATAGTGATTTCCATTGAACAGATAAAAGGTCTAGCTAAAGGAAATAAAGTTATAAAGGGGCACCTATTCATGGTCTCTCACTATATAAAAGGAAAAGAATCCGAAAATGTTAACTCCGAAAACACGTGAATATTAAGACTCGGATAATAATTGAGAGAAGATTGTGTACTTTGGTCACCAATTACTTTATTAAAAGGATAGGAAACCATTTGTACACCAAAAGTGTACAACTTCTTTGATATCAATCGAGTTAACAATATTTGATTGGTGAAAAAATTATTTATATAATAAAATGTCCAATAGTGTAGTACTACGTGGCATACTGTAAAAAATAATGTAGCATGATTGTAAAAGGATAGTAATAGCAATCATGCTATAAGTACATAATTTTTTGACAGAAAATCTTTATAGACAGCATAAGGCGCCACATCATTGAAATATGGAAAAAAAAAAAAAAAACAGTTCAATCACATTTTACCACATCCACATTGATACTTAAATTTTTCATGTACTTATGAGTCATGACTTTATTGTAGTAATAGGTATCAATAAATATATGCCGTCCAATGCATATTTCATAATCGCACTAATTAAATATTAAAACAAGGGATTTTGTCCCAACTAATCCTTGTCCTAGTCCCTGTCCACAATGTATTCGATTAAAATAAAAAAGACTTCAAGATCTTAACGCTGGAGAAGTCTACGGACTAGTGAATGATGACCTTAAAAGCAAATATATATATAAAAGAGAAAGAAATCAAGAAATTTAGCTAATTTGGATTGATAATCAGTTAAGTATTATTTTTGGGAAATTATACTTTAATTATTATTATAATTTTTTTAATTATTTTTCATTTTTGTAATTCTTTCTCTTGGAATCGGGATTAGATCTCAATCTCTTACATTTTATCATGCACAAGGAACTAAGCTAACTAACTACAGGAAAACATAGTCATAATATTGGGACCAAACAAATTTTATTTCTATGAAAACGTTATAACTTAATATATGTGTAGTTACAAAAATATATTATTTTGACTTAGTTACGAATTGTACATTTTACTTGTTGCACCCATAATCCTAAACGACTGATAGACTGATTCAATATTGTCATTTGGCATAGTATATTATTATGTGAACGTTTGATTTACACTATCACTTTCTTCTCGAGTCAGCAATTCAACAACTATTCATCAATATTATTAGGGAAAATTGTAGTTTGTGTTTCAAACCTATCACTTAGTTACAGATTCTCGAGTATGCAATTCCACAACTATTCATTACTTGTTTTAGTTTATGTTTGTCCAAGTAAATAAAAGGGTCATGTCCATGTATTTAATTAGTTACTTGGCATTATATGTTAATGGACTATGTTTTGGAGTCGGAGGAATCATGTGTTTTACGCCTCTGTTTTTGAGGCAAAATTTGTGAATAATACGTAGATGAATTATTTTTACATATAGTTTGTCTTGAGGTTTATTACTTCCTCAAAATATCAACTTGGAAGCCGGAAGGTCTATATTTCCTCCAAATATTCTATATTTTCGTCATTCTTTAGTTATTTTGTTTTATTCTTCGTTATGAACAATTCGTGTTTGTAACAAAAAGTGCTCTTGAAAACATAAATCTATTTTAAATTTTAATATTTTATCTGAAAAAGTTATTTAATAAATTATAAAAACTTGGTTTGTGTTGCTTGTAATTCGCGTCGATTTAAGTTAATGAAATTTGAGCTATTACATTCTAATAAAAAAGAAAAAAAAAAAACTATGTATAAGGTTATTAGGTAGTGACTATTCTTCATACTGAGGGCATTTAGTTAGTGCCACAAACGTGACATAAAACACTGCTTTATAAACGTATATTTTTCGGAAAACTTAGACATCATACTCTAGTGTGTATTAATCAACTGTCGATGATATTTGAAAAAAAATTAGCAAACCAATGTATACAATCAATCTTCTTGATGCAATCAAATCAAGAGCCAACAAAACTATAATTTACAAATTTGCCATTAAAAATAGTTAAATAAACAAAATATTCATAATTAAAAATAACAATCACATGCTTTGTATTACATTATGTAGCACTTCATGTACAAATATTTTATCAAACTCTTATATTATTAGTGAGTGTATCAAACTCTAAAAATATTTTAGAGAATTTAGTAAATAATATAGATTTTTTTACGTTATTTCTTAAATTACTACTTAATTATATTTTGGATTAAGATATTGGATAACATGTTTTACATTGGTGAACATGTGAAGAGACTTGTAAGAGAGAAAATTAAGTGGTCCGTCGATTACAAGAAAAGGAATTAAATTAATCAAAAGATTTGTTTGGTCTCTTTGACTACAAAGCGATAATCTTCATCTTCTGCTGTTTACTTTTCCTTTCCTTTCTGGCTTTTATTTGATTTTCTTAGCTACAAGCTCCATTTCCATGGCTTCAAAGCTGAAAGGCACTCAATTTTAATGCTTTAAAAGACTACATTCACTTTCATTATCCTTCTTTTTTCCATTATCGATGTCATCAGAGGAAGAATTGGATCTCTCTGTACCATCTCAGAACTACTCATCAGAGGAGTCTCAGAGGAGAGAGTCCTTGCTCTACTACCTCATTGGAATTGTGGTCGAGCATACATCAAAGTTGTCATCCCAACATGGACATGTATTAATTGAAATGCTAACGAGACTTGAAAAATTAGCATATACGGATGAGCATGATCATATACGCAGAGACATTTTCGAAGAATTAGTCACTTGAGAAAGAGCTTAAGGTGTTCTTCACAGTGCCGAACCAGCAAATCATGTCCCATGTTAGTCTTAATCTCAATTCTAATCAAGTTGTTGCCGTCTTTATCAACTTTCTCCTCCAAATGGTAGAAGTTTTCCTATATTTTGAGGCAGATTCCATTACTCGTGTAAAGGGTTCCATTCAAAATCTCCGGACTGAACTTGGATTTCTTGTGACTTTTCTTGGGGACACCACCATGCATTTGCAGCCCAACAAGAACATAGTGATAGATATCGAAGCTATGGTTAATGAGGTTGGAAGTTTCTTTTATTCCTTCTTTTTCACCATTATTCTATTGGTTATCACTATGAAGGAAGAAACCAGAAATGCAATAACGGATTTTGAAGCTGTGGTCAATGAGGTAGGAAGTTTGCTACATAATAATTTTTTCTACTTGATTGAGGAAATAACATTGCAGACCACTAAAGAGGAGGGCGGAAATAAGAAAAAAGGAAAAAACTTGGAAGTAACCAAGAAAGAAATAACGTGTACCAAAGCTCTGGTCCAGGAGGTAGGACGTTTCTTAGAGCCATCCTTTTTCATGGTTGCAGAGAGAGAAGAATTGGATCTTTCTCTTTCCAATTTGTTAACGAAGTTTGAGCTCTTGAAAACAAAGATCAAGGAGCACTGCATCGCAGTCTCAAAGATGCGAATTGATATGGCTCCAAAGACTGCTGTGGTTTCACTCTTCATTGTTAACTCCGTTCTTGACGATCTCATGGACCTAATAAATAACAAGTCCGACAAGATAATTGGTGTAGAAGATCAAATTGTAACTCTCCATAACGAGTTAATGTCATTGGGATCTTCTGTCACTGATATAGCTGTGCAGCAGGAAGCAGAACATGAAGAACTTAAAACACAAACGAGAGACATTGCATATGAAGTTGAATATGTTATCAACTCATTTCCTCATGTTTGGTATCTCACCATCAGGCTTCCTCAACTCATTGAGAAGATTCAGCTTATTGCAACGGCTAATACAGAAATAAAGAATAATGTTGATGCAGCTGGGATGCCGGAAGTTGCAAAATATCCAGATGAACAAGTATCGTGGCAGTCGAAAAAATCTCCTGCTTTGGAAGACAATATTGTGGGGTTTAAGAGAGTGGCAGCTGAAATTGTAGAACAACTTGTTAGAGGAGAAGACCACCTGCAAATTATTTCCATCTTTGGGATGCCTGGACTTGGTAAGACCACTTTAGCAAATAAACTGTACAATGATCCCTCTGTTGTCCATCGTTTTGACAAGCGTTCCTGGTG
>CAIGRP010070396.1:0-24751 GCA_903798385.1 Fraxinus cuspidata
AAAAAAAAAAAAAAATTATTTCATGGAAGAAGCCGGAGTAGGGCTCGTCGGCGCCGCCCCCACCCAAAAAAGCAACAACGCTCGCCGCAGCAGCCGCCAGCAGCGAGCGCTGCCCCCGCCTGCAGCGGTGTTGTAGTCGCTGCATGGTTGCAGCGGCGACGCCGCTGTAGAAAAGAGCAGTAGTTGGTTGTTGTTTAGCGGCGACGGCGCCGATTTCAGCCGCCCCAAAGCCTTTTTTTTTATTTATAAAAAAAACTGAGATCTGAAACCTACTATATGCCGAATTTTTTTTCGAATTTAACAGAATAAATTCGGATTGCTAAATTCGAAAAAAACGAAATTATCACAAGAATGAAATTAAAATTTCGATTCTCAATTATTCAACATGAAGATACTCTGATACTACTTGTTGAAACTTTTTCATGAAACTTAAACTTTATAATTTGTCAAGATCTTCATGTCAAATCCCCAAGAAATTAATTAACGCGGAACATACCTTGATCCATTGATTTGTAACATGAATAATGAATTTCGAATCTTGATAATTTGTTCTTCAATTTGATTGCTCCAAATCTTGTTCTTGTTTATTGATTGTGGGTTTATGGATCTTCATCTTCAATATGCTTTCTCTTATACTCTTATGTTGATGTAATTGCACAAAGAATGAGAAAATTCACATATGAATTGGGGACCATAACCCTATATATAGTTTTCATACGTATTCAGCTCATCGTCAAATACAAACCCTAATGAATACGATTTCTACACATATAGTCCAGCTCACACCTTATTCAGAAGCTCAAGACCCAATTACTTAATTCTTTATTAGATCACTTTAATTTTGGGTTTAACTTTAAAATAGTTTTTATACATAATTAATTAGATATGTAGGCCCACATGACAAATTGAATAATTTCCCAACATTCAGTACATGAATTAATCTTATTGATGCAAACTCAAAAAACTGCGTATAAATCATCGATTCCCTTCTTATGAGGGGTTTTAATGACACGATACCAGATTTTCACTTCGAAGGGATTGTGTTTATTAAAAAAAAAAAAAGAAGGGCCGAGTCGAGTGGTTTGGTTGAGTTTTACACTTGTAGGCAAGGCTATGGTAGTTAAAAATCACATTTTTAATATATTTTGATAAAAGTTGATAATATATGATATTGAAAAGTTGATTAAAAAAATATGAATTCTATGAAATGTGAAATTAAAAACAAATTTGAAGAAAATGAGGTCTACACTTATGAGCCGTCATTCTTTGATAGAGACAAGCATTTTTTTTATGCCATGGCCTGTCTGTGACAAAAATAAAATAATTATTTTTGTTTGTTTATAAATTATAATTCGACTATTGTCAAAATGTGCCGGCTAGTTATCTGCAGCCTGCAATGCAAGTTTTAAATTTAGAATTATAGAAAATGAAAGGAACATTGATTGAAATATACCTTTAGCTTGAAACAAAATTCTTCACTCAATTTGTTTTTGTCCTTGCACTTATTCATTTACAAAATCTAACAAAATTATTTTACTCTTCATATTTAAAAAAAAAAAAAACCCAAAAATTTACTTTTTCATTTCCAAGTCCACCACCACTTTCCCCCATCAAAACCACAACTCCGCAAGCGGTTCTAAGGTGAGAAGTGTAATCCATTTTAAATGAAATAAATAGTCAACATATAAGTTTTGATCAATCTTCTAGATTGATCGTTAACCTTTCAAGATAGAACATTAAGATTTAATGTTTCATTAAAACTTATCAAGTTCAAATGAGCAACTATGACTGAAATTCTGAAATATAAAGAGATAAATCTCACAAACTGAACTACAAATACTATTCAAAGGGTCAATACAAGGGGGGCAGTGGTCCCCATGTAAACATTTTAAAATAGATATGCAAGACCGATAAGAAAGTGAAGACAAAATTTCCTTATTGGTTGCATCTTTTATATATGCTCAGTGTCCATGTCAGTTGACAAGTGACTCGATGTCCTACTCAACTCAAATTATTGATACAAATCCTGGCTTTCAAGACTTGTTTGCAAGTAAAAAAATCTTCAATATGTTGAAAAAATTGAATCAACTGATTGGATAATTCCAAACCAAAAAACAATTGTGTGTACTATTTAAATAAGTACTCGAATTTTTAACTAAGTCAAAAATGTAAAAATACAACGATGGAGGAGCTTATCCGTTGGATGTGTCTCTCTACTAATAGTTGTTGCTTACAATTGGCAATAATTATATACTCTTGTGATCGACTAGAACATTTTTATCAAAAGTTGACATGCTTGCATCTACTACACATCTAGAACTAAATTGAGCTCAATTTTTTGCTACAAGGAGTATATATAATTCTTACTACATCTCAAGAATAGAACAAAAAACTAGATAAAAGCTTTATTAACAAAGATCAAAAGTTCCCAACACAAAACATGCAAGAAAGCTCGCTTATGAGAATCAAATCCTATTTTTTTAGCAAATAACGCATGAACTATGATTCTCCTCCACACCTTTAGCATAATATGCAGGTGGTGGATATTGATGATAATAAGGTTGTTGGTTATGATAATATGGATGATAAGCCATTGGCAGATGAACAACTTCTTGTTTTGGACCATCTTTTTTCTTGTCATCTCCTTTCTTCCCATCATCTTTTTTGGGCTCCTCTTTTTTCTTCTCAGGCTCTTTTGCCGGCCCCACAGACACAATTTCTGTACCACAGAGCTTCCTCAGTTTAGCCACCACCTTAACCGGATCGATGTCTCCGGTTATTGTCAGTTTCTTGTCCTTTGGATCCATTGTTATTGATTCAACCCCTGAAAATTCAAGAAGAGGAAAAAAGAATTAATTAAATTTTGTGGTATTTTGATGTTTTAAGATCTGGATTTCCTTGAAATTTATAAATCTGACAGGACTTTTAATGGTAAAGTCTTGTTTCATGTGCAGTACTGAAAAAAGGTTAGACGAGAAGTTGACTATAGATTACCAGAAAGGCCAGATACTGTTTTCATTGCTTTTTGCTTTATTTTTTCATCAGCAAACTCCAACTTCAACACAACTTTCTGTAATTAGTATAACAAAAAAAAACATGATTAGGAAAAACCCACCAAAAATTCAGGCTTGAAAATAATTTAAAACCGACAAATTATGATTGATCCACACTAAACGAGACAATCATAAACTAGAACATAATATTCTTTGATTTCCTACATGAAGATTCACTGAAGAAATGAATGAGATCCATCAAAAGTGAAAAGTGGGATTATGTTTTTAAGAATAATCAAAAGTCAGCAAAAAAAAAGAGTTAAAAGTAAGTTCAAGAATCAGAATCTGAACAAAAGAAAAGCACAAACAAATGAAATTAATTAATTAAACATGAAAATAAGCAAAAAGACAGTAATTAACCTTCATCCTTGTTTTCTGAAACCTCGAGATCCTGAGTTAAAAAGTTGCTGATAAAAGCTGGATTAATAAGAAGCGGAAAAAGAATATAAATCCAAGAATTTTTTTTAAAAGATGGAGCGACTTATGAACTTGCTTAACTGAGTTTAGAGCCGATTTATAGCACGAAGGTCAGGACAAGTCAATACGAGTCAAGATCATAGGTATATGGTCAATATTATCGTTCTACGTCGTTTAAGAGTGACGTTGTCGTTCGGAAGATTCGTCAATCCAATCTTTTCCAAGAAAATTGTACCACCGGTCCTCGACATATTTCATTAATAGTTAATTGGTCCTCAGATTTTATCAAATAGTAAACTGATCTGCAATGTTTCACTATAATTATACAATCAGTGTTCGTGATTTGCTAAAAATTATATTTTTAGTAAATTTGGTTGATGAAATATGTTGTTAAAAATTGATAAAAAAAAATTTGTAAAATATCTTTTTCAATCTCTTAGCCTAGCCTACCAGATCGATGGATTTAGTCGATCCCAAAAATTACGGGATCATTTTGCTGAATTACTTCAACATAATTTTCTCAAGCGCCCTATTATACTCATAAAATATGTGATTGAAAATGAATTTAGAAAAAAAAATGAATTTTAAAAAGTGAAAGTAAAAAATGGGCTAGTAAATTTTTTTTTTTATTATTATTTTATAATGTCGCCTCTATTTGATGTAGCTAAAAATAAAATTTTTAATATATTTTTTATAAAAGTTGATAAGATGTATGGCTACAAAATTATGAATCACTTGAAATGTGTAGTTAATTTTTACTTAAATTATTATTAAGCTCCTGTTTGGTACACATTATTTTTTTCATTCTCATTTTTCTACTCATTTTCAACCACACATTTTTCAATAAAATAATATTTTCTATCACATCAATACTTTTTCTTATTTTTCAACCACACATTCTTCATCAATCTACTATTCCATAATACATTCTTTCAAAATAATGTGACTCAAACACACTCTAATTTTTAAGCTACACCAAACATGGACTCTAATTTTTTTCACAAGTTTGACACGATGACTAAAAATTTGAAGCAAAGCATGTTTTATCGAGGAACTTAACAATTTAACAATGACTTGGATGATTTTGGCAATTGAGGGATGATCAATTAAAATCAAAAGTTAAGGACCATATTATTAATCTTTTTTAAAATTTGTGGACAAATTTACTAGTTAAGAAATAGATTGAGGATAAACTTTGCAGTTTTTCCCATCTTATGATTAAATCGACGTCAATTCATTCTTCAGGAAAGTTGTGGCATTCTTGTGTTGAATTATTTTCTGTTTTTTATTTTTTAATTAATTTCTGGTACAAATTGTGAGCTGTTACTTGCACGATACGATTCTGAACTATCAGTCAACACTATAGAAAGGTGGGACTTTTCCTCTATTATTATTGGTCTTGAATTTAATGAAAAAAGCTTTTCTTTTGTAATTTCCATTCGTGTATCTCGACATTTGATTAAATTTATAAATAATTAAACTTTTTTAATGGACCACCATATTCACGTTCATTTTATCAATTTATAAATTAATCAATTTATCAATTCTTCCCAAAATGGAGGCATAATAAAGATGCTCGATGATAATACTGAAAATATGTTTTGTCTTTTAAATTTTACTAGTATTGAATATAGTTATCATGTATTATTTTTGTCCAATGTTATGAAGTGGATAGATCGAGAGGTGATTCAAGTTAACAACTTCGACTTTGTAGCATTTTCTTAAGGAAAAAATTGTGCTATTGACCTCAAGCTCATTGTTTGAGTGGTAAAGTGGTTGGATCATGCTACATTATCATAAAAGTTTAACACAAAAGTATTAGACTGTTTAAAACAGTCTAAATCTTTTTATCCGTTCATCTTTTACCATCACTTCATCTATCAATTCTTTATGACAAAGTGGTACAACTCAAAGTAGTTTCTAAGCTTCAAAATGATCAAATTTGTCTTTAAACTTTAATTATAGTTGCATGCATACTTCCTCACGGTTGAAAACTTTCAAATTTTTATACAATATTTGCGACTCACCTGTTTAACTTTTTGAAAGTAGATTTTATTTCTCGAGTTGGACCGTACTAAAACTTTGAAGTGAAGTACAAAGATTTTGATTGTTTTCAACTTCAGGGATTGATTTGTGCAATTGTACTGAAAAGTAAAGGATCAATTTACGTCGTTTAAAATGTGAAAGATTAGTTTGCCATTAGATTAATAGATTGAGGACTGGTAGTGTTATTTTCTCGTTTTAGAGAATAACTATGAACTTTGTGTTACCCTTTCTGCATCCATGCAAAGCGTGAAACGACACTCTTTAGTAAGCACAAGCGTATCATGTCTCTATAGTTCAACTCAAAATTTCACCGTCGTCTTATTTTTGGTTAATTACACTGAATGTTACTGAACTTTCATCGTAGTTGCAATCAGGTCTCCTAGTTTATGTTTGAAGCAATCAAGTTACTAACTTCTATACAAAAACAATCAAACATTGGATACTGTTAATGTGCCAATTGGAATTTACTGGCATATCCGTTAAAATTAACAAAATATCAACATGTATGTCCTTGTGAAGAAATTAATACTAGAGGTCATTTAAATTTTGTCCTAGTTGTAGTCGCTCCACTGATCTTTCACCCTTATATCAATCAGGTCACTCGACTTTAACCATTAACATAGTGTTAACTAACTAAGATGATCGTATAGGTTTATTTTGCGCAAACATAATAACCATTTGTGAGATTACATAGTAATTCGATTTAATAAACAAAGTGCACTTACCAAATAGGTTGCAAGGACATTCGGAGAGGATGTTGACAACAAAGTAGCTATGGCGGCTTTAGTATTAGTTAATGGCTTCAATATTATTTTATGAGTCTGTTTATTGCATCGTATATTTTCTAAATTTTAATCTTATGACAAAACTATGTTGATTTTCCTTATTTTATCTCATGTTGGTTTTTCTTTTGATATTAGATCAATTGTTTTATTGTAATTATGAACATACCTATTTTTTTTTTTTCGATTTTTCATTATTACTAGATTTATTTGAAGGTTACAAATTTGATAATATATATTTTATAATCGCAATTTTGTTCCTAACTATATTTCAAGAATACAAATTTATTGTGTCTTTGCCAAGAACTCCATTTCTCCCAAAAAGGTCCATCGACGGTGGGCGGGTGATTTTGGAGGTGGTCATATTATGCGATGGGCTTGGCGGTGATGACAAGGTGGGATTTTGATTTTGTTTGGTTGGAGGTGTTAATGGGAACGGGGTAGGGGTAGGAGTGGGGAGTTTAGGGAAGATGAACAGTACTCTTGTTTTTTTTATTTAATTATTTTATTATGAAAATTGTATATATGTCACTTTGCCTTTTATTTAATTTGTCTATTTAAATCAAAATTGCGATTTCACTATTGACTAACGGCATTATGGACGAAATCGATGATTTGGACCATGACTGTAGTTAAATATAAAGGTTTGGGATTGGGCCGCAAAAATGAAAGTTTAAAATATAATCTACAGCAAAAAGAAAGGTTTGGAACCTCTACTGCAAATTTCCCTATTTTCAATGGTAGGAGTCAAGACCCTTTTGACATTCTCTATATGATATTTGGGGCCAATTCCTATACCCTCTCTTGATGGATATTGATTTTATCAAATATTTATTAATCAATTTTCTAAAGTTCTTCGATTTTTTCCACTTATTCATAAATCGTGCAAGCAATATTTTTATTTTTATTTTTAAGAAACAAGTTGAAACATATTTTTGCACTGAGCACCTCGCCCCAAACTGGTAAATAATAATTCTTAAATTGACCAAAACAAAGGTAAAATTGAAATTCCTTTAAAAACCTTCTAAAAATTTTAATAGGAGTTTTTGCTGAACTTTTAAAGAATGAAGCAAAAGTCAAAGAATGGTTTTGTGGCAAACAAGGTGAAATGTGTAGAATTAGGATTGTATCGTAATCAATTAGAATTAGGATTATGTGGATAATGATTAATTAATTTGTTCAATTGTATTAAATATCAAATACATACAATACTTCCATGATTTTTTTTTAATTGACTAATACTTAAATTCTAACTAAATCATGAGCTTAAGTCCTAATTCAATTGAATAACTATGTGGTGATAAGCCTAACTATTTTAAGATAAATATAATATACTTATACGTTCAAAACATCCTAATCAAATCGAATAACTTTAATGGGATTTCTGATAATTAATATCAATATCCTAGTCAAATTGAATAACTATCACCTTAATTGGATTTTGTGATAATTAATATCGTTAACCATGTTTATAGTTATTTTACTTTTCCAAAAACTGTATTGGCCGAAAAATCATGAAAGAAAGGAATATGTATACTATTTCATTTACAATTTATTTATTTCCACTTTGATCCCTCAACTATTAAGGAAAAATCATATAGATGTAAATTAACTATCAGACATAACAAATTGACTTGCATAAAGACTTGACTAGACATGACATTTTATCAACTAGACATGACATTCTTATTAATTGATAAATAAATTATATGCAACACAACTAAAAAATTGGGATTCTACACCTATGACGGAGGAAAACAACAAATTTGACCCAAAAAATTAGGGGGTCTGCTTAAGCCGCTCGCTCACCGTTAAGCTGCCGCTCGAACGACAATGTAATTTAGGCAAACTACTATTGCGATTCTATTTCTATTTCTTGAATTGTAATATATACAAAACACTACAATTAAGATTCTATCTATCCACAACTTGTATACTTTTCATAACATATAAAACATCGAGAGAATAGTAGAAATTTGAGAGGGATTGTTGGATTTTGATTGAATGCATCAAATCTTGTAAAATAATTTTAATTTCTTGATATAGTGAATTCTCCTCCCCAGACTAAAATTTTAGTCCCATTCCGATTCGAGATATTTGATTTCAATTAAAATGTCCAGCCTGAGTACATTTATCTTACATGCTCCTTAAACAAGGAAGTTGAAAAGGGGCAATTAGTAATTAGGCATTGTTAAGGGAACAAAACGAGAAATGGAAAAATTAGAGGCTGTTCTCTTTGTGTTTCAGTTTTGTGTTTTGAGTTTTGAATTCATTTTGGATTTTGTGTTTTGAGTGTCCATTTTGAGATTGTTGAAAATGTGTTCTTTTTGGCATTTTGAAAAATTGTTTTGAAAACACCCAAAATGCGTTTTAAAAATTTTGACTTGATTATAATTGAAAACACNGAAAACGTGTTCTTTTTGACATTTTGAAAAATTGTTTTGAAAACACCCAAAACGCGTTTTGAAAATTCTGACTTGATTATAACTGAAAATATTCAAAACGACTAATTTGTTGTTTTTGGTTTTCTTTGTAAATTTTTAACTTGTTTTCAAAAACACGTTTTCGAAAATGGCATGTTCTCTTTACCATTTTCAAGCCGTTTTCTGTTTTCGATTTTTCAAAACAGTAAAAACGCGTTCTCTTTCCCATTTTCGAAAACGCGTTTTTGAAAACAAGTAAAAAATTTGTAAAGAAAACCCAAAACGACAAATTTGTCATTTTGGGTGTTTTCAGTTATAATCAAGTCAAAATTTTCAAAACGCGTTTTGGCGTTTTCAAAAATAATTTTCAAAATACCAAAAAGAACACATTTTTAAAATTTCAAAATGGACACTCAAAACACAAAACACAAAATAAATTCAAAACTGAAAACACAAAACTGAAACACAAAGAGAACAGCCATCATAATCGTTGTGGCATGGACCGGATGGTTCCCAATAACAAACGTGGCACAATCCAATTTCATTAGCATAAATCCGCAAAAGCTCATCGAAAATCGAAAACCAGAAAACCTAAAAAAGTTTGTGACAAAATTACCAGCTTAGCAAAGCAGAAACGAGAAGAAGAAACACACAGTCACAGTGAAAACACGCATACACAACAGTAGTATATGGTTTCATTGAATCCGAACCCACCGGAAGGCTTCTACTTGGATTCGACTGGTATGGCTCTTCCGAATCTCGGATCGTTTTCTCCTACAGTCGGAGCTTCAGCCTCTAACGGGACCGACGACCCGAATAAGAAAGTCCGAAAGCCCTACACCATTTCCAAGTCGCGAGAGAGCTGGACTGACCCCGAGCATGACAAGTTCCTCGAAGCCCTCCAGCTGTGAGTCCAAATTCGAAAGTTTTACGTTTTAGAATTTTAAATTGCGAAATTCACTGTTTTGAATAATATTTTTCGTTCAGTGAATTAGGGGTTTTGTTTGTCGATTTCAATTGTGCCAATTGGGTGGTGGATTAGGGTTTTTTTGTGCGCGTGTGTGTTGGGTGGGGGGGGTGGGGGGGTGTTATAAGGTTATCAATTTTATGTGCGGATTTGAACTGGAACTTTTTTAATATTAATTCGAGTCGTCGCACAAATTGTGTAAGCCTTTTTTTTGAATTGGAAAGTTGATTCTCTTAATGCAATCATTGTGCTATTGTAGCCACCCAAAATGAGATGAGTAGAAGGGATTTCACTCTTTTTGTGGGAAAGTTTATATGCTTCCAACTTTGGTGTTGACGGGTATAGCTAAATGGAGGGGTCCCATTGAGTTATAAAATGTGCAAAATGGTGTAATAGATAATCTTAAAAGGATATGAGGTAGTTCTTGGGTAATATGTATATATTGTCACCTATATGTAAGTTGTGTTATCTATATTACTTTTCTGGCTTGCAATTTATGGGAGTATTCTCTGTTTTGATTATACAGCTTTGATCGTGATTGGAAAAAGATCGAAGCATTTGTCGGATCAAAGACAGTCATTCAGGTATTATTGTAGATCAATTACTGTTTTACTGAATAGTAGAGTCATTGCTGTTTCTTTAAGCAATTAGCTGGTGTGCGCACATGGTATGGTATATAGGATATGGCTGCTGCATGTCTTTTCATTTTTATGATTAACTACTCTGACATTTGAATGTGAAATCGACGCGGTGAACTAATATGTTTAGTTGAAAGCTTCTAAGACCGGGTAAGGTTTTTACTTTCATGGGGCTTTTTTTGACTCTGAATGGTTTTGCACTTTAAATTTCAACTAAGGATTTGAGATGATGACAAGTTGAAAGATTTTATTTTACTTGCTCAATATTGCCGACAGATTTCCTACCAGAATGTCTTCATCGTTTATGCAACTGTGGCAACAAAAACTGTTCTCAGTTTCAACTACATTAACAAGTTGTTTTGTTGTTTATTACCTGTCTTGAGGAATGTTCATTCATAGCTGCTGATTCTGGAGAATGTCTTCGTAATACTTTAACTGCGCTTCTTGTCGCATATCTTTATATCTATAACTTACTCCTGATCTCAATGTTCATTTTTTACTAAAGAAGTAAAATTTTGATTAATTTTGAGCTTTTATTTTGAAAAATATAGAATATCTGTTTTAAGGTGATATGAAATAGAGCATAACTATTGCAGATACGTAGTCATGCACAGAAGTATTTTCTCAAAGTTCAAAAGAGTGGAACCAATGAACATCTACCTCCACCCCGGCCGAAAAGAAAAGCCGCTCATCCTTATCCTCAGAAAGCTTCAAAAATTGGTAAGAATATATCATTTGGATTGGACGTCTCGTTGTCATGAGCTGAGCTTGAAATGACTTAGCTTGTTTCTGTTATTACCAGTGGGTTTACAATCAGCGTCGTCTTTCCAAGCTTCTCCTACAGTTCCTGTTCCTGGATTTGAAAGAAGGCTTGATTCTTCCCATTTACTTAGACACCCTGATAGAGATGCATCTGTGCCTGGGTGGACAGACAGCTCTGCTCAAGTTACCAGTTCTCCACATTTGAAAAAAGGTTCTCTTATTCTCCGAGTCTACCTTAAACAATTTTCCTTTTATAACCATGAAGCTATTGCACTGTTCCCATAGTAGTAATTTTCTATTATATATTACAGACGACACTATATCTGCTGGACAATCGCATGCCAATATCAAGATCAATCCAAGAACAAGGCCAACAGGTGAGATGATTAACGAAGCAAAACTTGGGCAACATATGCCAGGTGACTAAAATAGCTGGTGCATGTTCTATTGGCATTTTATGTGATGGAAAGTAAAAAAATTTAAGCTTGTAAGAGTAAAACATAAGATGTTATGCCCCTTTTTTCTGGATATGCATAAAAGAGGGTGAAATCATTTTCTTTTTTTTTGGGTTTTCCACCTTCCTCCCATTTTCTTTACTTCAAAGTACAGGTAAAGTGTCAAAATTCCATTATTAATTCAAACACACTTATTATTGAAGTCATTGATGTGAAATTAATAAATTCAGAGGTACAAATTTAGGACTATATGACCAAATTAAGTTCTAATGGTTCAGCCATAGTATTTACCAGGGTTTTTTTGGTGAATCGATCCGAAGAATCAAGCACCCCCTTTATTTTAACTTAGTTCTTGTGTGAGAATGATGACATGATCTGTGAGATGTAGAGATGTGGGTGTGTAGACTGAAGAAAGCGTTGCTGAACTTGGTTACATGTCCAATATTTGTGGAGATGCTTTTATTAATTTCTAGGATTAAGCTTTCCCTTTGACGTGTTTGCCTATTACAATAAACTGCTATCTGCTGCTGTTTGTGATATTTTTGGGGTTCTTGCATCTTCTGATGATGTGTCTAAAATGAGTATTTTTCCCAACACAGGTCTGTTCTACTGTTTATATTACTGTTTGTTGATTTCTTTATAAATGCATTTGCTTTTTATTAGCTTTATATTTGCAAAACCCAATACATCTCAATTAGATCTTTGTCACTGCACCTTTTATGTTTTTGCTTCTCCATTGACATTAATATTTTTAATTCTTTCATCCTCACCACTTGCTTTTGGTGTACTTGATGCTTCCCGTTCCGTGTTGGCAGTGGATGATTCCTGTACTATTCCTATTAACACATTCAGTTTTATTCCTGTTGCTTTTATGAATGCAGTTCTTCCTGATTTTGCTCAAGTATACAAATTCATAGGCAGCATCTTTGATCCAAATGTGACTGGCCACTTGCAGAAATTAAAGAATATGGATCCAATTGATATTGAAACAGTATGCTTCTTTAACCTGTGCTTTCTGTTATTATCTTGTGACTTTACTGTTGTTTGATAAAGTTGCTATGTTGTTTTGGGTATGAAATAATCTGGAATTTGAGAATCTTAAAAATTTTCTTTTTGCACAAATATATTTTGTTCTTTTTGTATTTGAAATTTATATTGTTTATTGAAGGTTTTGTTGGCATGACAATTCTGATTCCTCTGTTTATTCTTCCCTTGTGCTCTTGTTCAGGTGTTATTGTTGATCAGAAATCTCTCCATCAATTTAGCTAGTCCTGATTTTGAGGATCATGTAAGCACTAATTTATTATGAGATCTAGAGTAATAGGTGTTGGTCTTCATCTGGTTTATCCGAAAACTCCCTTGCTCTTTTAGGTTGTTCTGCAGCAAAAGGTTCAGATGTTGCCTGTTTTCCTTTTGCATATCTGTGCATCGACCATTTCAATATCCATATTATATTTTGTGTGTTCATTTCCACTAGGGCTTTGTGAGCGTTATATTTAACCCCCTGAGAAGGTGGGAGGTTGGATATTATTATAATTGGGTAGTATTTATCTGCTTGGTTACCATGTGATCTTTTAAATGTACTTGTGCAGAGGCGGTTACTTTCATCCTACGAGGTTGAACCCGGGAAGGACAATGCCTATGTTGGAACTAAAGCCATACTTGGTAGTAAATCTCTGGATGCAACTTGATTTGGTATGGAAATTGAACTATTATACTCTTTTTCTCATTTTCTGGATTTTTGTTTGGCATTTACCTGAGTGGTGCTATCAATTCAAATCAAAACGTCTTGGTTTAACGACAGGTTGTGGCCAAGCTTTGGTGATGTCGACGGTCTGTAAACGTTGGCAAAATCTCTGGTTGTAAAACATTGTTTCTTGTCTTGAATTCTTTTGCCAGTAATGTTCGTATAACTTGTACATACAACTAAACAAAATAAACGAGAGGAAATTAATGTACGGGAATGTAAATTGTAAGACTGATCTGCAAATTCAAATTTTGATGATTGCCATAGTTAACCTTTTCTAACAAACATGTTGTATTGTTTTGTCCATTAGTTCTTACATGGGAGACCGTTACATTTTATAATATACATACTTTTTCACGGAATTGCGCCTGGGATCCTAACCTTTACAAAAAGTGCAAATGTGAGGGAAGACCTCTGCAATTTTAATACATTAAGAAAAGATGTTCACAAGAGCCAGAAAGACTCATAGGAATTTAGACCTTTCGAATTTGGGCAATTTTATTTTTCCTGGAATGGATATATGCGATTGATAAGCCCCCAATTAAGATCGCGTGCTCAAGGCGCCAAAATCCAACAAGCACATGGTGAAGCCATCCATATGACAGCAGGGCATAGTAGTAGCTTCATGACTCATGCGTGACCGATGAGCCCCCAATTAAGGTTGCATACTGCAGGCGCCGAAAACCCAACAAGCACTGCTGGAGCCATCCATATGACAGCAGGGCACGGTAGTAGCTTCTAGAATTCGGCTGAGTCACTCATTGTGTTAGGAATTGTTATTCACTTTGTTAGGAGTTCTTTAGGGGAGTGGGCGGATTATAAATAAACTTGTTTTGGTGGGGGGGGGGGGGGGGGGGGGGGGGGGGGGGGGGGGGGTAGAAAAGAAATGATAGGGGAGTAGGGGGATTATAAATAAACTTTGGGGTGGGGGTGGGGGTGGTATGGTAGAGGGAAGAAAAGAAATGGTGAGCGAGAGAAGGGGAAATCAGCCTTCAGTGCTGAATTTCATTTTATTTTCTTTTATGCATGCATGTTTATAGTGAGTTGAATATAACACAGAAAATTCCTACAGACATCTTCTTCGGTATTTCTCTTCCAATTAAGATTCGTAAATACAGCTTGTTGGATATGGGTTGCATCTTCTAATCTCTTGGGATTCTGTTGGCCCTGTTTACAATATTATGAACCCGAACACAAAGTTACTTGGGCCAACCGATTTGCTACTTCCTTGTAAGTAGTGTAATCTTTGGTTTTACACTTGACACATCTTGGAACGTTGGATTAAGTGAATTGAAAGGTTGTTTTATAAACTATTCTGGATTCTTCGTTTGAGGGTGTTCTTTCACATTCTAGGGTTTTCTTTCCTGTGTTCTCTCTAGAATGATTTTCTCTCTGGTTTTTGATTCTTGTGATCCTTTAGTTGTGATCTTTGTACTTCTTAATGGTATTCTTAAGTGTATTGTGTATATGCTAGTATAGTGGAGTGAAAACTTATATATGAGAGGCTAGAGACTATTGAAGAAATCAAAGATTTTTTCATACGTGTAAATTTGAATTTTGTGATTTCCTTAGTGGATTCGAGATGCTCAACGGGTGAGTATGCTATTTAGCTGAACATCCGGGCTCCAAAGGGGGTGGAAAATTCTTCGTGTTCTCATTTTATGATTCTACGATTCTACGATTTTGTGTTTATTGTTACAAAATGTTGACTCTGGACCAACAAGTGGTATTAGAGCTGCCTTTTATGGGGGATTAGGATTTTTTTTTTGTCAAAATCGCCTTTGTAGATCTACATTATTTTTTCAAAATCTTGATTAAAATTGTGGTTTTTTTAAACTGTGTGTTTCATTTGCTCTTCGATCCAATTCTTGATTGGACCCCTTCTTCGAAAACCTTTTGAATCTGTGTGACTAATTATCAAGTTTTCTTGATTTGTGTTTTTCTTTGTGATAAACATTTTTGCGGTTTCTGGCTTCTTGAGATCTTGTTCCTCTTGCTGATTTCTTGGTATTTTGGTTGTAACTCGTCATTGAGTTGAGGTTCTGTGTGAACTCGTTCTGAGTTACTGCGAGTTGAGTTGACTCACTCCAATTCTTCTGAGTTATCTTGACTCTTTCCTGATCACATTGAGTTGCTGTGACTCGTTGGTTTTTGGTATTCAATTGTGGTAAACTGAATCGGTTCTGGTATTTTCTCATACTCCTTCTTCTATGAAACTTTGAGGTTTCAGCTCTGGTATAATTCTATTAACTCTACTTATTTCTTACTTCAAATTATTCATTGCATTATCGTTTTGACTTGGTTATTAAGGTAATTGGCTCTCATTTGCTTTCCTTTGTCCAAGATCTCACTTAGTATCTAGGAATCTGAGTGAGTAAAGGATTAAAAGGGTCATCACTCCTTAAACTTGTCAAACTGACAATTTTGTGTAAATATTTGCTTGCTGATTATATTACTAGTTCTGTAATTACACTCTGTTACACTGTATATTTTTGCAATTTGTGTGAAACATAAACTCGAATACTTTGTGAATTTGTTTGTGATCATGACTACTACACATAAGTTTGATGTAGAGGTTTGGAGAGGGACTGGGGATTTTAGCTTGTGGCGACAAAAAATGAGGGCTCTGTTGTTACAATAGAGATGTGCTGTTGCTATTGATGGTACTTGGCCTACTGAGTTTAGTGTTTATAGGAGACAAGAGTTAGATGAGATTGACTAGAGTTCTACATTTCTTTATCTATCTGATACTGTGATTAGAAAGGTTGGAGAAAATACAAATGCCCAGAGTCTTTGGGCTAAACTTGAATCTCTATATCTAACCAAATCCATGCTAAACAAATGCTACCTGATTAGACAATTCTATAACTTCAGATTTGATCCCTCCTCAAACTTAGAAGACAATATTGATAAATTCACAAAATTGGTACAAGAAATAACAGACTGTGATGAAGAACTATCTGAGGATCAACAAGTTGTTGCTCTGTTATATGCCTTAGATGATAGGTACGGAGACCTAAGAAATGCCTTAGAGTGTGGGAGAATTGAACTTAATGTTGATATTGTAATATCATCTCTAAGAAACAGAGAACTGGAATTGAAAATTGAAGCTAAAAATCCTAAGTTTGGAGTATGATTAAATATTAGAGAGAAAGTTAACTAGAACAAGAAAGGGAAATAATGTAATTACGATTCTCTTAAGAAAGGGAAATCACAATTTCCTAAATTCAAAACTCAGAACAATAATCAACCCAAATCTAAGATGCAAGACAGAAAATGCTACTATTGTGGGAAGGCTGGACATCTTATAAAAGACTGCTTTAAGAAGATATCTGATATGAAATCTAAATTCAATGCTGATGGGTCTGCAGACATTGTTTGCAATAATGAATCTGATATTCAAGGGGTTGTCCTTGTTACTACAACTAAAACGGGTCTGAATGAGTGGGTGCTGGATTCTGGCTGTTCCTTCCACATGTGTCCTGTTGAAGAGTGGTTGACCGACTTTAATAATCTTAGTGGTGGCCAAGTTCAAATGGGAAACAATATGACTTGTCAAATTAAAGGGATTAGAAATCTGAGACTCTTACTGGACAAAAACTATATTCTTGAACTACATCAAACAAGATATGTTCCTGATCTTCAAAGAAACTTAATTTCTTTGGGGCAATTGGATGATGAATATGAAATAAAAATTCATAAAGGTCTTACCCAAATTAGTCTTAACTCAAAACAGATAATTTCCTCTCCGAGATCTAATGGTATCTTCATACTGCAAGCTGAACCTTTAGTTGGCAACAACTTTGCAGCTCTGAAGTCTCAGGTTGATAAAGCCTTGATTTGTCATAGGAGATTAGGCCATATTAGTGAAAAGGAATTGATGATTTTGAACAAATTAAGATGTTTTGGAAAAGATAATATTGAAAGTCTTAAATTCTACGAAGATTGTGTTGTTGGAAAAAAAAAGTAAAATTACATTTCAAAATTGGAATTCACAAATCCACTTCGATTCTTGAGTACTTACATACAGACCCATGGGGACCTGCTTCGGTAAGTACCTTAAATGGTTTCATATTTTACTTATTAATTGTAGATGATTTTTCAAGAAAAATTTGGAATCTTCTTTTGAAAAACAAATCTGATACATTGAAAATCAAACTAATAAAAAGGTAAAGGCGCCTATGACAGATAATGACTTGAAATTTTGCAATTATGAATTTGATCTTTTTGTAAAGAATGTGGAATTCTAAGACATAGAATAGTAACATACACCCTTCAACAAAATGGTATGGCTAAGAGGATGAATATAACCTTATTGGAAAATGTGAGATGTATGTTACTCAGTCCTAATCTTCCAAACATTTTCTGAGATGAAGCCCTAAAAAATAACCACTTATCTAATAAATATAATTCCTTCAAGAGCTATTGATTTTCAAATCCCTGAACACTTATAGTTTGGAGAATTTTTAAATTATTTCGAATTAAGGGTATTTGGTTGTGCTGCATATGCTCATCAAGATGCAGGCAAACTAGAACCCAGATCTCAAAAATGTGTATTTTTGGTTATGGAGAAGAAACTAAGGGTTATAGACTATGGGCAAGAGAGAAGGATGGGTATAAGGTCATCATCAGTAGAAATATTGTATTTGATGAGAATCAATTTCCATGTAAATCTTCCTCAAGTCAGAATACTGACCTACCAACTCTGATTAAAGAAACTATTTTGGAAAATCGAGATCAAAGCAATTCTGAACCTGAAACTTTAATTGAGGTGGAGTCTACTCAATCTGAAATTGATCGGTCTCATAATGAATTTGAAATTGGGGAATATTTTCAAGACACTTCTCTTGATAACTATCAATTGGTCAGGGACGGGTAGAAGAAATATGATCCCTTCTACCAGAATTAACACTGATGAATTTTTGACATTCTATTCTATTCTGAACTGGAATCTGTTAATTCTGAACATGTGACTTATGAAGAAGCTATAAACAGTAAAGATTCTAAGCTTTGGCTGGAAGCCATGCAAGAAGAAATTGATTCTCTTCTTAAAAATAGAACCTGAGTTATTTATGACCTAAAACAGGCTCCAAGGCAATGGTATAAGAAAATTTACTCTTATGTTCAGAATTTGGACTTTTCTAAAATTAATTTTGATTCTTGTTTTTTCTATAAAAGTTCAGGTGGACCTGAATTTGTTTATTTACTGCTTTATGTTGATGATATGCTTGTTGTCTGTCAAAGTAGATCTGAAATTGAATCTGTTAAAGGAAAGCTTAAAACTGAATTTGAAATGAAAGATCTAGGTGAAGCTAAAAGAATTTTAGGAATAGAAATCAAAAGAGATAGAAAAAATTGCATTTTATATGTGAATCAAAATTCTTATGTGAATAAAGTGCTTGAAAAGTTTGCTATGACTGATTGTAAAACTGTATCCTTGTCTATTGCAAACCACTTTAAACTTTTTAGTGAGCAATCTCCTAAAACTTATGAAAAGCATGATAGGATGTTTAATATACCTTATGCTAATGCTGTTGGCTCTATTATGTACCTTATGATATGTACTAGACCTGATCTAGCTCATGAGATTATGGCTAATCCTGGTGAAACACAAGTTGGCTATTAAATGGATGATGAGGTACATAAAGGGTTCGACCAATTTGGGTTAAAAGTTTCAAAGATGTAATGAAGGTATTATTTTAAAGGGCTATACAGATTCTGATTTTGTTGGCGATTTAGATAAAAGGAGATCAACATTTTCTTATGTGTTTACTCTTTGTGATGGTTGTGAGAGTTGAAAATCTCAATTGCAAAAGATTGTTGCTCTTTCATCCACAGAAGCTGAATATATTGCAGCCTGTGATGCTGTTAAAGAAGGTCTGTGGCTGAGAGGTTTTTTAAATGAGTTTGGTTTTATAAATAATATGGTCAGAATATATACCGATAATCAAAGTGCCATTCACTTAAGTAGAAATCCTGTTTTTCATGATAGGACTAAACATGTTGACATTAAATTCCACTTTGTTAGAAACATGTATGATAAATGTTTGATTAGCTTGATTAAAATACCTACTAAGTTTAATCATGATGACTTGGCACTAAGGTGTTACCTTTAAACAAATTCAGGAATCGTTTAAAACTGTTGAATATCAACTGAAGGTAATGATTTTGTTAAGTTTCAGTTAGTATAATTTTTGTTGATTATCAATTCTAACTGTTTTTTCCTTTTATAGGTATGTTAGAGCAAATGAAACCAAATAGTTAAAGTTTGAATTCACAAAGGAATGATCAGAATAGTTCGGCAAGGTGGAGAATGTTGGATATGGGCTGCCTCTCTATTCTAATATCTTGGGCTTCTCTATTTTGTTGGCCCTGTTCTGTTATAATACTTGGGCTTGTGTTTGTTACTTGGGCCAACCGGTTTGCTGCTTCCTTTTAAGCGGTGTAATCTTTGGCTTTACACTTGGCACAACTTGGACCGTTGGATTAAGTGAATTGAAGGGTTGTTTTATAACCTATTCTGGATTCTTCGTTTGAGGGTGTTCTTTCACATTCTAGGGTTTTCTTTCCTGTGTTCTCTCTCAACTGGTTTTCTCTCTGGTTTTTGATTCTTGAGATCATTTAGTATGATCTTTGTAATATCTTAGTGATATTCTTGAGTGTGTTGTGTATATGCTACTATAGTGGAGTGAAAACTTGTATATGAGGCTAGAGACAATAATGAAGAAATCAAAGATTTCTTCATACATGTGTAAATCTGAACTTTGTGATTTCCTTAATGGATTCGAGCTTAATCTACATGGTAGATGCTCAATGGGTGAGTAGGCTATTAAGCTGAACATCTGGGCTCCAAAAAGGGGCGAAAAATTCTCTGTGTTCTCATTTTATGATTCTGTGATTTTATGATTTTGTTTTATTATTACAAAACGTTGATTCTGGACCAACACGGCTATTTTGGCAGTTATATTTATGAAAGTGCTGCATTAGTTAGTCATGGCAATGAGCCAGCCGAAACCCACAAGCTCAGCACGAGTCGAGCAGTGCTCGGCTCGTTTGTTCATGGGCGAGCTCGGTTGTCAGCTCAGCAATTTATTTATTATTTTGTTATACATTTTCTAAACCTAAAAAATATATATACACACATTTGGTTATTGTCTAAACAATTTTTTAAATATACATTTTCTAAAATATTTTTCTTTTTTAAAATAATAATTAAAAAAAAAAAGATAAACACTCCTCCTTGATTCGGGCAAGTGACCGACTATTTCAATTTCCAGTAGGCAGAGTTAAAAATTGTAAACGAACAACTTGTTACGTGTACAAATTTTTTAAAAAATTACAAAGGTATTAAAATAAAATTTTGTGATGAATGTAGTTAAATTAAATATCACTTACTTGACTATATGCAATTTCAGCATATTTATCTTGTAGTCGAAAATGAGCGTCTTTCCGGTCATTCACGCACATTAATGCTTCCAAAATATCTTCTTTCAATCGGCTTCTGACCCCAGAGAGAACCATCTTACCTGCACGAAAAGCAGACTCCGAAGCTACAGTGCTAACCAGAGGTGTTAGTAGATCATTTGCCATAGCATCACTGGCCATCGGCGTTCATACCTTCGCCAAAATTCAATTACATCTTCTGAATTTTTTCTAATTATTTTATTACTAGGCGTAGTATGATTAAAGTAATCAATTAATTCAACTAGCAACGTATTTGGACTACTACTCGATGTTTGAGTACATACAGTGCAAGACAAACTACTACTAGTACTATAGGAACCACATGCAATTGCAGTTGAATCATAACTATATGAATTCATGCCTTCGAATAAATTTAAAACCTCAGCGTCGTCATCTACTATCTCAGTGGTATGAGTAGTTGTAGAGCCGGAGGGTACCCGATTAATATGAGTACCTATTCATTGAGCATATAAATCATACATTTCACCTAAAATTTGTTCTAAATTTTTATAAGTGATATGTACATTAAAAGTTAAATCTTGTGAAATTTGATCAATTACAAATTTAGTACCCGATAAATTATATCGGAAATCCATGATGCATGCTAACGGAAATAATATAGGCAAGTTTTCCCAATATTTTCTAAACTTCAATTCCATGGAATATATAACTGAACTAAGATTGTGGTCATCTTTAAATCTATGAAAAGTCCTAGCAATTATATAAAGACGTTCGAGGACCATACAACTAGTGGAATAATAAACACCGAACAAAATATTTGTAGAATCATAAAAATTGGTCAATTTTTTTTAATTTTAAAAACTAAACTTCAATCAGACTCTATCAAAATAGTATCATCTTCGTCTCTAATATGTCTATTATTATAAAATTCAGTTATTAAATGTTCAAAACCTTCACATGATTTTAATAATAAGTAAGTGGAGTTCCATCTATATCCTACGTTAATAATAAATGTTTTTATATGCATCACCCCTGCTTGGGCACAAAATTCCTTAAATGCTTGTTTTTTACTAGGTGCAATCGTGATATATATTAGTGCATTAATAATTCGCTGAATTTCATCATTAACATGTTTTAAACCGTCTTGTACTATTAAATTAAAAATATGTCATACACATCGAATATGAAACAAATAATCACCGAAATTAGGTTGAAGTACTCTATGCAATTTATCGATGACAGTCTTGTTTACACTAGCGTTGTCGAACGTAAAAGAACGAATTTTACTCTCGCAACGATATTCTTTAGTAATTTTCAAATAGCATTAAATATATTGTTAACGTTGTGCGGGAAACAATAATTTTTTTATGCATAACCCAAAGTGGGTTTATATAGCGTGCAGTTGCAACTATATAACCTCTTTTTTTAATCCCCTCCCATATATCCGAAGTTAAAGATATCACACCTACATATTTTTGTAAATCAGCAATTAATAGTTTCTTTGAATTAAAGAATAATTCTATTGTATCATAACAAAGAGTATTTCGAATGAAGATATTGTTTCACGTAGGAAATGAAATGTTGATTGTCCACTATTGCTAGTGTCAACTCAGTTGTGGCAACGAACTTCACCATTCATGTTCGAGCTTTCTCCTCCGAATACATCCACGTAGTGGCGTGGTAGTATCACCGGTGACTGGACTACAAAATTGTAGTTGCGTTTGACCAGTAGGAAGAAGCCCATGTTTGGCCGCACATGTTTTGTAGTGACGGTTGAGGTGGGCGGTTCCAATGCCTTTTTGCCATGTCAATCGTTGTTGACAGTATTTACATACTGCTTTGGTTTCTGGAACTTCATCGACCAAATGATCAGTTTGAACCAATTTAAAATGGTCCCAAAATTTTTCCTATATTTTCCTCTTTATCTTCCCTCTTGCATCGGGAATATCTAATACAGGTTCATTACCCTGTTCCAAATCAATTGGATAATTAGGATCAACATCAACGTCATCCAAATAATTGGATGACTACTTTTATAAGTATCGAAATCCTGAATATTTTCTGGAATTGGTAATTCATATAGACCGGCGAATTCATTCCCGATATTGAACAAGTTTTCAACAAATGAGCGTGAATCCATTTGTGATTGGAAATTTGTAACGAGATAATTGATATTGAAATTGAATGTTGAAGTAGAATTGAGGAGTGAATGTAGATTATGTAGTATTGTAGAAAATCGATTAAAAATAAAATGTAGAAGAGTATAGAATGATGTTGATAATGAAAATATGAATTGTAGAGAGTATAGTGGAGATAGAGAATGAGAGATTGATAGTAAGTTTGGTGGAAAAAATGGATGAATAGATGGGTATTTATAGGGAGAAAAATGGGAAAATGAAATTGAAAAGAAAATAGGACCAAACGGTCACTCTCGTGGCTCGCATTTTAGACTAACCCACGAGTTGCTCGCCCCAAAACGAGCGGAGCAAGCTCGGCTCGTGCTCGAGCTTGTCTTTTTTACGAGCCCGAGAGGCCGAGCCGACGAGCCGCTCGACTTGGTTGCCACCCCTAGCATTAGTTCATCAGCTTAACAAAGTGGTATCAGAGCACTTGATCCAATATCTCAACCATGACCCTCACCGACCGTGTTATCGTTGATAAGTGCATTTTTGTGCATTTATTCAGGCCATATTATTAAGCTTTTGTGTCGTTCTAGTATTGAATTTTACTTAGTTGATTTTATCTTATTTCAATTTTGGACCTGTTTCTAAGCAATTGGAAAAGAAAGAAGGATCAATTGGCCAATGGATGGAAGTTTGGGGACTAACATGCATTTGAGTGAAAGTTGAAACACTAAAGTTGAAATAATTTGATGTGCAGGACCAAGATGGAAGAAATAATGAAGAAAATGGCTGAAGAAAAATTCAGGAAATTTTTATGGTCGCTCGACCCTAAATTTCAATAACATGGGTCATTTATTATGCCTCAGCGGCCGTCCCATTTTCTACTGGGCATCCGTCTAGGCTAAATCGGGGAAAAATTTTTGATTTCTTAATTTTATTATAATTCTTATGAAAACAAATTTTGAGATGTCTTTTAAAGACTTAGTGCCGTCGAAGTAATCATGATGCATTATAATATATTCGAAGAGATCTTGGGAGCATAGAAGGGGGGCAAGAAACACGAAGATCGATTCTAAGACTTGAAGATTCAATTCAAAGTTTATTTGTGTGATGTCGGTTTTTCAATATTTCTTTTGTTTTCTTTATCATAACATGTTAGAATAGATTTATTTGTGCTAGGAGAACGATGAACCGTGTAATATGAATTTTTAATCTTTAGTTTTTCATATTTGACATTGAAAATACGTTGTTGGATATTGAATGATTTATATGATTTTCTTTTCTCTACGGTAATTATATGAAATTGGTGGCTTATTTTATGTATTTGAAAAAATGAAAATATGTTAGACATAGTGTAAATCGTCATAGGGTCCAATAATGGATAGAAATATACGCTATACTCTATGTGAATCTTTAACTGTGTATAAAAATTTATGCACTCTTGTATGTTCGCATCCGTCATAGAAATATAGTCGAGTCATTTATGAGAGTAGATTTAACATTACTCGAGAGAGTGTGTTAAATAAAATATGAACATTGATTCGTCAAAATTCAATCTTGTCGTCAAAGTGTAAAACTAATGTTAAAAATAATTATTGCATGAAAATTCGGGATCCTAGTACGTTTGTCATTTATTAAATACATCAATTTGTATTTAGTATAATGTACATCTAGTTTAGTTAATTTACTCATTATTACATAAGTATAATAATTTATTCATGATTTAGTCACAAACAAACACATAATATTATTCTTGTTTCGATTAAGGTCGTGCTAATTAAAATTGAACTAATCAATCTCCGTTGGACGTTATTTGGATACAAATATACTTTATTACTTGTTAATGAACCGTATACTTACGGTGATTTTAATTCGAAATATACTTTCGTGAACAAGTTTTTAGCGCCATTGTC
>CAIGRP010070397.1:0-16448 GCA_903798385.1 Fraxinus cuspidata
TTTTTATTTTTTTTTTCTTTTTATTGGCTTCCCTGAAGGAAGGCTGAACTATTTCGTTGATTATGCCCAATTAGGTGATGAATTTTCAGTACGAATTAATTATGATTGCTCTATAGGTAACATAAATAATTTTGAAATTGAAAATTCTTCAATATAGGGGTTTACACTTAAATCAAAGACATCATGAGGACTTCCTAAAGAATGTTCGAATTATATTATTGATGGCCAAAATTCAAACGATACTAAAATTACTATTGCACGAGATGCTAGAATATATTAAATTTAGTAGGAGGGTCTCAACTTAGCCGTAAATCACATTACCTTCTCCTATAAAGAGGTGTGTTTAAGATTTTGAGGTTTTAGGTAATCATCATATTAAAGTATTATTGAGTCTACTTGTGCATTTTTCATGCATCATATATGAAAGCATTTATCACATTTAAGCTCAATTTGATACTATTATTTTATTTCAAAAAAAAAATTGAATCTTACACTATCATGCATCCTAAGCAAGAACCAATTAGTAGGAGATAATTACATTGATTGAAAACGTAACTTACTTATTATTCTCATTATTAGCTTAAATTTTTTTATGATTGAACCTTGTTCTAACAAATCGACCGCGGAGTCTATGGCTAAATAGAAGAGTGCATATGAGAAGTGGGTTCAATCTGATGAGATGGCCTGCTGTTACATTACAGCCTCCCTCCATGTCGAATGTGTTGCAGTAGAAACATCAAAACATGGACACTATAGCTTAGATTATGGAAAGTCTTACAGAAAATGTTTGGTCATCAAGGTCGTCAAGCTTGACAGGCTGCCATTAGGTCCATTATGAATATGCACATGAAACCAGGGACGCTCGTGAGAGATCATATGCTTGCATTGATCGCTCAGTTTAACGTGCTGAGGTTTTAGGGGTTGAAATCAAATCGGAGACATAAGTTGACATGGCTTTAGAGACTCTTCCAGAGATATTCTCGCAGTTCAAGGTTAGTTATAACATGAAAAAGCATAACATGTTATTGACCGAGCTAATGAAGAAGCTCTAAAATGCAGAGGCTGTTCTAAAGACTAAGAATGGTAAAGCCCATGATGCTTCTCCTAATCAATCATCCTCTTCCAAGCCCAAAGACAATGGAGGTAATAAGAGGAAGAAGTCTATCACTATTATAGCTGAGACCTCGATTCATGCCAGAAAATGTGAAATATTTGATAGGATCCATCTAGGAAATATAGAATTTCAGAGAAAGAAACTTGAGGATCGACGAACCTGAAAGAGGGATCCAAAATCTAAGCGACTGGAAGGGAAGAAGTAAACAATGGAAGTTGCTCGTACCAAAAAATGCCACATTTGTTTTAAGAACAATAAGGACCTACATCAACAGGCCAAGAAAGCAAAGATGGATGGAAAACCCAAGGGGAGTTGCATTCACTATGGACAGAAGGGTCATTGGAAGAGGAACTGTCCAGAATACCTACTTCCAAAAAGCCAGGTAATAGTATGTTATCCTACATTGAATCCTATTTAGTTGTTGATACTACAGATACCTGGATAGAAGATTCTGGAGCCACTGATCATATTCTCAATTTTTTGCAGGGGTTCCAGGTTAAACAAAGAGATCAGTGAAGGAGAGTTCACTTTTAGAGGTGGTAGTGGAGAACTTGTGTCTGCTAGAGCGGTATGATATATTTTTCTAATTTTACAGCACAATAACATTTACATTTAGAAAATTGTTATTTTGGTCCCGACAATAAACGAAATATAATTTCATAGCTTGGTTATTTGAGTATGGATATTCAGTTGTTTTTGCGCGGTTTGCGCTAGATATTAAATTGAATAAATCTCTTATTTGTCAAGGACAATTGATTAACAATTTGTATGCTTTAAATTGTGTTTTTTGCTCTATAAATAATGTCAATGCTTCTAACTAACGCATAAGATTGTCTCACACTAATGAGACTTATTTGTGGCACCTTAGACTTAGTCATATTAACCTTAATAGAATCCAAAGACTGGTAAAAGATGGTCCTTCAAGTAAATTAAAGGTAGAATCTTTACCAATATACGAATCATGTTTAGAAAGGCGAATTATCAAGAGACCTTTTACCTCGAAAGGGCATAAGGCCAAAGAACTCTTGGAATTAGTGCACTCTGATGTATATGAACCAATTAATGTCCAAGCTAGAGGTGGATATGAGTAATTCATCACTTTCACTGATGATTACTTGGGATACTGCTATGTGTACTTGATGGCTCGAAAGTCTGAAGCCTTTGAAAAGTTTAAGAAATTCAGGAGAAAAGCAATTAAGTAAAACCATTAAACACTTTAATTAGATCGAGGTGGAGAGTATCTATCCCATGACTTTAGAACATACTTGACTTTAGAAAATACTTGTCAGATAATGTGATTCTATCCCAACTGTGTGCACCAGGCACACCACAGCAGAATAGTGTATGAGATAGGAGAAATAGGACATTGTTGAACATGGTCGGATCTATGCTGGCTTCTCAACTCTTACAGCATCCTCTTGAGGATATGCTCTACAAACTGCAATATACTTATTGGATATGTTTCCATCTAAGTCTGTCCCTAGGATACCCTTCGAATTGTGGGATGGGCGTAAGCCTAATCTTAGACGTATTCAAATATGGGGATGTCCGGAACACGTGCTAAAGGAAAAGATGAAGAAGATAGAATCAAGATCAGAGGTATACATATTTGTAGGATATTATAGAAGAACGAGAGGATATTACTTCTATAGTCGTTAGGACAAGAAGGTATTTGTTAGTACAAATGCAACCTTCTTAGAGGACAAGTACATAAACGAACGTGAATCCAACAGTAATTTTTTTTTTTTGGATGAAATGGGAGGAAACATTCCAAACTCAAGAGGAATTCACACCTTCTTCACTGATACTCTCTATGCATAGTGAGAGACAAATGGAGGTATCACTTACCATATCCACTGAATTGTCGGGGACAAGAAATGATAGAGGATGAAGTCCCAATTGTTTTATCACCACATGGTGCTGATGCAGGAGAAGAAATGATAGAGCATTACGAATTCCAATCAACCAAGAACCTTAACTACTTCGATGTAGTAAGATAATCATTCGATTACCATCTAGACACTTACACTATAGAGAGTTTTTCGAGCCAGTCTCTATTGAGAAATAAGAGGATCTCACCTCATTCAAAGAAGCCATGGATGATACAGACGCTAATCATTGGAAGAGTGCCATGGATTCAGAAATGAAATCCATATACACTAACTCAATCTAGGATTTGTAGATGTGCCAAATTGGATAAAATCCATAGGATGCAAATGGGTCTACAAGAGGAAAAGAGGACTAGAAAGAAATATAGAGACCTTTAAAGCTAGACTGGTTGCTTCGGGTTTTACCTAATGAGAAGGCATTGCTTATGAAGAAACCTTACTGCCTGTGTTCATGCTTAATTATATAAGAATCCTCTTAACTACTTCACTCATTTTGATTATGGGTATGGCAAAAGGAATTCAAGACTACATTCTTTAACAGGAAACTTGACGAAAGCATATATATGATGCAACAAGAAGGTTTTATCAAAAAAGGTTAAGAGCATAAAGTACGCAAACTAAAGAGGTCTATTTATAGACTAAAGTAGGCGTCTAGGTCTTGGAACATCAGGTTTGATCAAATAATTAAGACATATGGTTTTGATCAGAACTTTGTGTCTATAAGCATATTAAAGATAACAATGCCATTTTCTCATATTGTATGTGATGATATTTTGCTCATTGGGAATGATATTGGGGCATTGACATCGATCAAAAACTTGTTGGTACAACAGTTTGATATGAAGGATTTGTGTGCTAATTATGTTCTAGGTATCCAGATCCTTTGAGATAAGAAGAACGTGAAGATTGTTCTTTCCCAAGCTTCAAATATAGGTAAAATACTAGTCAAATTTGCTATGCAAAATTCCAATAAATGTCAAATTCATTTTCAACATGGAATTCACTTGTCATAGGATCATTGTCCTAAAACTCGTGATGTGGAATACATGAAACAGTTTCCTTATGCCTCAACTGTAGGAAGTCTCATGTATGCAATGTTTGTACACGATCGACATTTGTTATGCTGTTGGAATAGTCGTAGATATCAGTCAAACCCAGGACTTGAGCACTGGACTTCTGTTAAGCATATACTCAAGTATCTTCGTAGAACTACGGATTATATGTTGGTTTATTCAGCTCCAGATTTGGTTGCTATGGATTATACTGATTCTGATTTTCAAGCTGATAGGGACTCTTGCAAGTCCACATCAGGATCAATGTCCACGTTGGGTGGCGAAAACATTATTAGGAAAAGTGTCAAGCAATCTTGTATTGCTGACTCACTATGGAACAGAGTATGTTGCAGCTTGTAAGGCAGCCAAGGAAGCAATATGGTTAAGGAAGTTTTTGCTAGACCTTGAGATAGTTCCTTCAGCATCATGCCCCATTTTTGTACTATGATGACAGTGGAACGATGGAAAATTTAAAGGAACCAAGAAGCCATCAACGTGGAAAACACATTAAATGAAAATATCACCTAGTTAGGAAAATCGTTTAATGGGGAGATGTGATAGCGAGCAAGATAGTATCTGTAGAAAATCTTGCTAATCCCTTTACCGTGATCTTACCTACTAGGAGCTTTGAGGGACATATTCAAAATATGATTTTACTTAGCATGTCTCATTTACTCTTGGGCTATTAGGAGAATTGTTACTTTAGTCTTAGCCCTCTGAGTAAATTTATTTGTACTCGTGGCAATTTAAAATAAAAATATTAATTTATCTTTCAATAAATTATTTGTATTAATTTGATATTGTATTTCGTTCATGGATCAACTTGATATTATAAATTGAGTGTTTAAGTTGTTAGGCACGGAAAGATTCGATTTATGGTTCGATCTAAAATTATAGTCTACAATCGGTAAATAAAGACGTACACTTTATTTTGATAATATTGTCTCAAATTTATTAAAGTTGATCTTGACTTTGGTAATAAAATTGATTGAACATTTTTGGAATGTATTGGGCTGGACCACGTAAAATTAATTTATGGAATTGACCACATAAATTTAATCTCACTCGACTATTGTATGTAAGTACCTTAACCCTGAGTGGGTAATGAACTTTGGTCACTAACTTGAAATTCATTGAGGTATCAACGAATGAGATTAAAATTAATCAATCTCTTGGTGAAAGTGAAATAATTGGAGAACATATATTCACGATATGAGTTCCATAACCTATTTAAGAGGCACGGTCATGATCTCAAGAGAATTTCTATTGGACACTTAAATCTGAGCTCAAAATTTGAACATTGACCGTTGAATTAATATCGTGATGTGATCACATGAAATTGTTAGATAGAAAATAAGATCGAGGATTAAATGCATATTTGAAAAATGGCATTTTGGTCATTTTACATTGTTTAGAATATTCAACATGATCAACAGGGTAATATATAAGAACAATATGTCGCAGGATATAATTATTGTTCATGTAGCTTTAGTAATTCCAATTAAATTAAGAGTACAGAACGTGATTAATAAATTATCTCAATTGATCAAGTGTTGACTGGGTCAATTTTAATTTATTAGAGTTTAATTTAATTAGATCCATTTGCTCCCTTTAGTGGCTTCAAAATAAGAACCGAAATAAATTATAGGAGTTATAATTTATTATTAATTGTAGAAGGATAAATTAAGTAAATCAGTATGTGTGACCGCATGTGCCATTTAAGATATGGAAGATTTTGATTTGGATAAAAATTAAAAGATCTCTTTTAGTTAAGTATCTTTATCCGAGCAAAAGAAAAGGAGTTCTTCTGAAATAGTGATATTTCCTAATCAAATTCATATTATAAATAACACTTCGGGGTTTAATAACCATTATCATAATTAATTATTGTGCTCACACACAAAACAAATCTCTTCAGTTTTGAGTTCTTGGAGAACGCTGGAGAAGGCCAAAAGGTTTGAAGGTGAATTAAGAAAATCAAACAAGAGGTAGACTTGTCGGTGGAATCAAGGAAATAAAAGATTGAAGGAATTTTTGTAAAGAACGCTACAAGGGGTAATTCTTAAAACGCCTATATATTTATCAATGTTCCATAATTATTTTATTCTTGTCGATACACAATTTAATAAAATCTTAATATTTTTCCAATAGCACCCGTCTTCTCATAGTTATTTTCAGTAATGTAAATCCATTTCTTCTTGATGCTTTCTCCAACGAGGACGATATCGGCAACAAAAATAAAGTAGTTAGTATAGTATCGTCCAATGATGATTGATTATTGATTTCACCTTAATTAAATTAACAAGAAACACACAGGTTAAAAATTTATGTTGAAATTAGGTTTTTTCTAATTAACTAAAATAAGCAAATTTATACTAATGGAGAAAGCAAGTATCAATGTAGAAATTGAATAATTAAATGTTTAGGAGTCTCCATTTCACTAATTAATGTACACATGTTCAATTTATATTTTGCTTCAATTATTGTGTTGTCAATCATTAAATCTAGGATAAATATTGATGTTCGTTTCTCGAGTACTAGTCAACATATCCCTAAATATCAAGCTTTCTTCTCTTGATTAATAGTTTGACAAAAGTAATATATGAGGGTGTTTGGTGAGGATTGAAATTAGATTTTTGTTAGATTGTGATAGAAGTTTTTGAAATGTGTGGTTGAAAAATTGTGGGACCCATGAAAGATATAGTTAATATTGATTGTTTGATCTTGACTTAAACAAAATCAGATTTTAATCAAAACATAAAGGAATATAGGACAACCACGTAAATACATAGAAACTTCTTAATTTGACAAGATTGTATGTTCTAACAGGCAATCTTTTGATTTGACTTGTAACAAAAATCATGTAGTTTAATTCTCATAACAATCATAAAAATAGTTCAATCATTTCAACCCAACAAATTTATAAAAAAATTCAAAATGATGATTAAAAATGAGTAAAAGTTAATTAGCTACATCATTCGTACTCACAAATAATGTAGCCAAGATGCATGACGAAGAAATCAAGACAAGACAAATTCAATATAAACATCACCCGATAAATTTAAGAACAAGAATATAAAATGAATTTCTCTAGTCTTCGATTCAAGAGCCTGGACATCCTCATAAGTGAGTTATCATTAATTTCTTAACTTCTCTTTATGATTTATTTCAAAAGATGGTTTTTATGTGCTTTCTTCGATCTTTAAGATGTATTTTTCCTCTCTTCTCCTCCTTTTTTTCTTGACCTAGATTAGGTTATTTATAGTTCACGTGTCTTGAAAGTGTTAATTTTGAAAATAACACGTCTCCTTGAATTTAAGTCAAAATATAAAAAAACCCATAGTTAAAATGGTATTAGTCAATGTCGTACATCCAAATCATGCTACCTCGGTGCGATATCTAGCAAATTACTTGAGCTTGCATGTTAGGGTAATGTGATCTCAATTCCCAATCGTCAATTATTTGCATTTTGGTCCTCAAAGTTTCATTATTCCCCAATTTGGTCCTTCACGTTTGAGTATTGTCAATTTAAGTCCTTACACATTGATCATTAAACTTTTAACTTTATTCAGTTTGGTCCTCCAACTTTCAATATCTTCAACTTTTGTCCTTCAAGTTCTAAAAAATTTTAACTAGTCCCTAAGTTCTTATTTTACTTATCTTGGTCGCCAAATTCTCCAAATGGCAAATTTAGCCTCCAAAGCTTATGAATTCTTCAAAGTAACTTCCAATTCATCTAATTGAGTCCCAATACTTTTCGAAACTTGAGTGATTCCGATCTTTTATCCAAATTAAGTTCCCAATGACTTCCTTTTTCTTTGTTTATCTTTAAATTGAGGAGTTCTCCTACAAAAAAATATATATAATACTAATATGAGTAGAAATTCGTCCAATCATCAAATATTTAGTAGATTTGAGAGTCGAGATAAACGTATAAAATATACTTACTAAAAGTTTTAGAAGTAAAAATTGGAGAAAGGCTATGAAATCTATAGATGCATAAAAGAAAATAATTTTCAGACTTTTGATGTTAGAATAGATTAGTGGTTAAGCTTTTGGAGGTTGTTTGTGTAATATGAGTGGGACCAAATGTCGGCATTATGTTTGAAGGAAAAAAAATGTAAAAAAGTGAAAATTCAACAATGGAACAATGTGGTTTTGGATCTAAGAAATAAAATAAAAAAATGAAATATATTTACTTAGCCCAAGTTTGGTGCACATTTTTCCCCAAGAATGCATTTTTTCGTTTGATGTGATGGAGAATATTTGGTTGAAAAAGAAGAAAAAGTTATTGATGTGATAACAAATATTATTTTATTGAAAAATGTGTGGTTGAAAATAAGTAGAAGAATGAGAATGAAAAAATAATGTGGTTCAAACAGGGGCTTTGAATTAGACTAAGCCATCTACCAGTTTGGTTCAACTGAAGTAATTTTGTTCGCTTCTAGATACACGTGAAAAAAATTACTTTCAGAATTACTATTGAACTATGGATAGTTGCCGTGAATAGGAAGGCGAATTCGAGCAATTGCATGGAAACTTACCAACGATGACAAAAGTCGTTGATACTTTAATTGACAAAGTTTACATATGTTGCTTTCCTTTGAAAATTAAGCATGCAAATTAGGATTGATAGTGGAAACCCTCCTAAAAAATTGTCCATGTGCGATGTACCTTCTATCTATTAAAAATTGCAGAAATCTCCTTATTTGAAACATTTTGTTCGAAATATGCCTCAACTGTCAAGATCCATTAGTTTAACCGTTAAAAAAAGTAAAGAATGTCAAAATTAAAAAGGAATAATTGTAATTGTAATACTCAGACTTCTTATTTTTTTTAAATCCAATTTTTTTTATAGCTACAATACCAAACATTTAAATTTTTATTTTCTTTCCCACCCCACCTCGCTTCATCTTCTTCCCCACGCCCACCTAACAATACCCAGATCCAACAACCAAAGCCAATTCAAAATGAATAAATTAATTAAGAGAGGCAAAAAAATCCCAATTGATATTGAATGTATATGACCTTACACCTGTAAATCAGTACTCTGTTTGGTTTGGTTTTGGCGTCTTCCATTCTGATAAAACGACTTCTCGTCTTCAATATAATGTATATGGAAATAGGAGTGGAAGTGATCCATATCTTGCTTCCATTATCACCAAAGGGAGAATTTTGTCAAGGAAGGGAAATTAATTCTGGAAAGAGATGTTGTAAGGACTAAGGCTGTCAGGCACCAAATATTTCGCCACTTTTGCAATTCGAGTAGGATTCTGTGCAAATTCTTGATTCTCTGCTGCCACTATACTTGAACAGTCAAATCTTGAGAGCATTACAGGAATCACTAGCCAGTGAACTTGCTGTTAGGATGAGTGCCTAAGCAATGCTACGGATAATGCAATCGAATTCAAGAAAACATTATCTCGAGTTTACAACAAACAACAATATCAAACAAAGATTACTGGAGAGATATTGGAGATATTGAAGCCGAAGTAGGATGGGGCAGGGCGGGCCGGGGTGGGGTGGGGCGGGGCGAAAATAAAGTTTAAATGATTGGGATGGTAGGTAGTATATAAAAAATTTGGGTATAATTAACAAAAAAATAAAAAGTTTGAGTACTACAATTGTAATTATTTCTTTTTAATTTTGACATTTTTTTAATGTTTTAACGGTTTAACTAATGGAACTTGAGGCATGGGTATACCGAACAAAAGATTTCGAAATAGGGGTTTTTAATGATTTTCAATATGTAAATGGTATATCGCGCAAGGACAAGTTTTTTGAAGGTTTTCTGCTATTAATCTTTCGTATTACTTACATTTTAAAATTTGGTTTTAAGGAGATGACATGTTATTTCGCTCCTGTTTGAGCATCATTATTTAAAAATTCATTTTCAATCACATATTCTTACAATAAAATAATTGTAGATATAAATTCAAATTTTTTTTCAAATTTTTAATTATACACTCTCTAAAAAATTGCCATTAAAAATTATATTTAAAAAAAGGGGGCTTAAAAAAACCCTTCATTTAAAAGGGAAATTTTTTAAAAAGTATGAATTAAGTTTCATATTGGAATTGAACTATTCCACCCAATTGACTTATATTTTAAGGGCCCATTTGATTGTAAAAGTGGAATTTGGGTGGAAAAAAATTGAATTTCAGGGAATTGAATTGTCTAAAATTGTTTTTCTAGGAATTGTCAATTAATTATATTTGATTGGTATAATTTTCCACTTTGAACATGTTGAAATTTTGAATCTTTTGATATTCGTTTGACTTTATTTTTCATGAAAATTGTCTATTAAATGGATTTTTTTATTATTATTTAACAATTGGATATAGAATTTGTTTCCATTGTAAAAAAAAATAGTAAATAAATAAAATCACTTTCTCACCACTTTGGTGGGAAAACCAATTCATTTAAAACATGGAAAATGGGTCACGTGGGAGGGGGTTGGGTGGAAAAGGTTTTGCCAAGAAAATTTTTGCTATCGAACAACAAAAAAGTTTGAACTTGGCCATGGAAAATAGGATGAATCAAACAGGCCCTAAGATGAAAACCTATTTTCAACAATTCATTATGGCCCTTAAAGTATGATGATTCTTATATGCATACTTAAGTAATAATGGATGACTTTTCAATCAAGATTTAATTAGAAAAAGTAAATTAAATCTTGGAAAAATTGCACTGGAGGTTCTAAATATTTCAATTTACTATAGACTGCACTTTAACCTTTTATTTTTACGGCCTCAATCTTAAACTTTTTACGTTGATTGCAGTCGGAGTCTATTAGATATAGTTTATCCATTAATCCTTTAGTCAATCCTGAAATTAGAAGTTTGACTCAAATTGACAAAATGAGTGAGGTATAAAATGGTAATTTTGTATTTTCTATAATAAAACAATTAAAGAAATCAAGAAAATAAAATAAAGTTAACTTCATCTTCTCCAAACCCTCACCCCAACCCCAAAATAAAAAAAAATAAAAAATCAAGCATTCATACTCCATCATCGACGTTGACTTCGGTGTCAGCTTTGCAATCGCCAACCAGGCGCTGGAGCTCTTTGAATAAGCTTCTCCAATTTTTCTCCATAATTAAAAGCCGAAACAATGTCGTAAGCAAAGCTTTTCTCGCAGTAGCTCAAAGCCAAGCTGAGAAGGTTTTGGAGGAACCATGGGAATACATCATGCGTACTTTCCAGCGCCATGAGAAGCGGATGAACCATTGGATTGGAAGAAGCTCTAGAGACACAGCTAGATCATACTCGCTCTGACGAGAAGAAGGCTCTACCGTGGCTTAAATTTATCGATAATAGCAAAATATAACCGAGGTCATTACACTTACCTCTAGTTACTATTTACTCACTCAAAATTAAAAATGTTACTCATTGTTCACCCACGTTTAAACAAACTTACCCATATCAATTTCATCCATTTATCTGGGCAAAAAATTCTACGTGGCGAATGAAAAACCTACGTGGCAACTAATGGTGTTATAAATTGACAGGCTGGAAAATCTTATGTTGGAAAAGCAACTTATTTTCCAACAAGTGGAAATGTGAAAACAACAATGGTGATGAAAACATCACTCCTCAAATTGTGATGAAAACAACTTTGTATCTTTACCATTGTCGTAAACATTTTCCGACGTCCTATTGCTGAAGAAAATCATGCCGAAAAAACCATTGACCCATTTTTCAAACTCTTCTGTTGGATGGACCCCTACCCCACAACTTAATTCTATTGATATTTGATAAGTGTAATTTTTTGCACTTATTCTACACCTAAAATAATGATATTTGATAGTTCTTTTGATAAAATATATTCTAAATTGTTGTATTTTATATTTAGTAGGTGAAATTCTATGAATGGAAAATGAATTGAAGGAAGGGAGCAAAAAACGGCAAATTTAAACTACAAGGACTAACTTGCATTGTATGAAAGAATGGAGGACTTGGAAGCAAGCACTAATTTAACTGAGTATTGGATTTAATTGAACCTCTACTTGGATTTAAAATAGACCCAAAAATTTGGTGGTTTAGGTTTTATATTTATATTTTATATACGCACGCAACAGAAGGAGGAAAGAAGAAAAGCAGAGACACGCAGCTAAAAAAAAAACGCAGGCGCCAGAAGTGAAGAAAAAAAAAAAACAGCGGCTCAAATTATATATTGGCACAGAATTGTCAGCTGGAAGGTGGATTTATATATTTATAGATACACACTGAAACCACAGCAAAATAGTAAAGAGATTATACACACAAATTGTAGGCTCGGTCAATATAATATCCACACACATAAATCAAGGCAGTCAAAGAAAAAGGGAATGATACACACGTTCAGAAACAAAAAAAAAAGACGCCCAATTCAATTAATTCCTGATTTGTTCACGTTTAGTCAATTTTCGGTAATACCATTCCACTTTTGTGTGTTTAATTTCAATATTATGTTAGGCTAGATTTTTACATTGTTAACGATATAGATGAACCATTGTTTTGAAATTTTTAGTATTAATATGTTTATTATTGTTTAGATTGTTTTTCAATTAATTGGCCATTAGTTGAGTTGTTAGTGAATTTTAATATTATCGAGAGAGATAATAGAATTATTAGCACTTAGTAATAAACATTGTGAAATTCGATAGATGATAGAGATATAACTTTATGCTTCGCATGATTTTTTTTATGTTCTAACTCGTTTAATGCTTTCTTATATGTTGATATCTTTTTTAGAGATATAGAAATGTCACATATATGATTAAATTTAATTACTATCGAGAGAAGCTTTAAATAAATTTGAAACTTCGATCAACTCGCATGATAACAATAAGTCAATTTAATTATGTGCTAAAAATGAATTAACAAGAGGATTCTACATCTTAGCAATACTTTTACATATTTAAAATTAAATTAATTAAATTATTTTCTAATTTAATCGATAGTTTAGATATTAGCATAGAAAACTCAAACCCTATTCGACACTCTACACACTACTATATTACTTGTCACGATCCGGTTCTCTTGCAGATTTTCAAACGGTCAAGTTTTTGGCGCCGTTTCGGGGGACTACTGTTTTTGATAAGTTCAGTTAATTATAACTTTGATCTGAATTTTATTTTTTTCTTTAGTTTAGTTTATTCAAAAAAAATTATAGTGTTTCCCGCTTACTTTTTCGAGAATGTGTATGCGAAGTTTGAGAATCGATGATCTTGCTCAATTTGACCCAGAGATCGAACGACCATTCAACATTCGGAAAAGACAACAGTTGGAAACATGCCAAAAACAAAAAGAGAAAGATGTGGCGAAAGGAAATCCAAATCATATAGTCATAGGGGCTAATCTGGAAGCAGCATAACCGAATGTGGCCGCAGCTAATGAAAATACAAGGCTAATGGAAGCGTACATGGTTCCACCGATTGTGGAAAGCCAATCTAGCATAGTATATCCAGTGTTTGGTCAAGAAAGCTTTCACCTACGGACTGATGTGATCAACATGTTCCAAAACGTATTACAATTGTTTGGGAGAGCTTTGGAGAATCTCAATGCTCATGTATCAAGATTTTTTGACATGTGTGCAACTATCGAGTATCCAAGGGTGTCTAGTGAAACAATCAGGCTGAGGCTTTTTCCATACACATTGAGAGACTCGGCCAGAGAGTAGTTGACACTTGTCTACCTCAGAGCATCACTACATGGAACCAATTGAGCCAAAAATTTCTTAGCAAATACTTTCCACCTAAAAGGATTGCAAAGCTGAGAGACGAGATTATTCCAACAGCTGGACTCGGATTGCTATTCAGATGCTTGGGAACGATACAATGGTCTACTCCGCCAATGCCCACAACACGGTTTGCAGAAATGGCTTCAGGTGTAGTATTTCTACATTGGTTTGAATCCGATAAGCAGGGCTAGCATAGACTCCACATGTGATCGTTTTATCACAAAAAGAACCGCGGATCAGTCTACCAAATCATGGAGGATCTGGCATTCACCAGTGCACTTTAGCCTACTGAAAGGACTAGTGGAAAGAGAGCTGTAGGGGTATTCAAAGTTGATTCTTTGACACCAATTTCAGCACAGTTAGCATCATTGGCACAAAATGTGGATCAGATGAACGTAGCCCAGACAATATGACCAAATACAAACATTGTGGAGGGAACCACGAGAGTGTTGATGGTAATGTAGGACCTTCTTTTGTTCAGACAATGGAGGATGTGAACTACACTTGAAATTTTCAAAGACGACAACACAATCCAAATCCTAACACTTATTACCCATGCTGGAGAAACCACCCTGGTTTTCAGTGAAGCAACAACCAGGGTACTCAGACTGCACCATAGTAAACTGCACCGCCAGGTTTTCAATAGAATGAGAAGAAGCTTTCATTAGAAGATCTCGTGACGAAGTTGGCGGAAATATCTACTCAGCACATGCAACGTACGGATAAGAGCTTGCAAGTTCAGGGTGCTACCATTAAAAATTTGGAAAATCAGATGGGACAGATAGCAAAGGCACTTTCAAATAGACTACCAAGAGTACTGCCTAGTGATACTGAAACAAATCTAAAGGAGCACTGCAAAGCTATAACTACTCGCAGTGGGGTACAGTACCTGAGATAAATGTGAAGAGACCAATTGCTATAGAAGAAAAGGTATCTACCCTGGTTGAGGAGCACTTGAAGGAATCTAAGCAGTACAAAGAATAAGAGAAAGCATAAGAGGATCCAAAGGATAAGGTAACCACTCCCGCCTAAGAAATCATTCAACCACTCCCATTTCCACATAGGCTACAAAAGCATAAGCTAGACAAGCAGCTTTCTAAATTTCTTGAGGTATTAAAAAAGACCATATCAATATACCATTTGTTGATGCACTTGTACAAATGCCCAGCTCGCAAAATTCATGAAGGAGATACCTACAAACAAGAAGAAGCTGGAGAATTTGGGGACGGTTATGTTAAACGAAGAATGCAGTGCCATCTTACAAAATAAGTTGCCACCTAAACTAAAGGACCCGGGGAGTTTTACTATCCCTTATACCATTGATGAAATGACATTTGATAAGGTTCTTTGTGATTTAGGTGCTAGCAATAACCTTATGTCTTACTCTATTTTTAGGAAACTAAACTTAGGAGAGGCAAATGCAACATTGTTCTCTTTGCAGTTGGCAGACAGGTCCGTAAAATTTCCCAGAGGAATTATTGAATATATACTGTGAAGGTAGATAAATTTATCTACCTGGCAGATTTTGTCATTTTAGACATGGTTGAGGAAAACAAGGACGTGTCATTATTGGAGAGACCATTCCTTGCAACATGACGGGCCTTAATAGATGTTCAGAAGGGACAATTGATACTGTGATTGAATGATAAGCAGGTGACATTCAACGCCTTTGGCGCAATCAAGTACCCTACTGAATCAGATAGTCGTCTGCGCATTGATATTGTAGATTGGCTATGGATGAGATTTTCATTCTTGAGCACCCTCAAGACCACTTGGAAAATCTTCTTATACACTTACAAGATAAAAAAATCAAAAGTTAAAGAGATAAGCCAGATCACCTATATTGTAGAGTCTATGCCGCCCATCCGGAGAAGACGGTTTGAGGAAGTTTGTGAAGGACCTAGTAAACCACTACCTTCTATTCAGAAAGCACCAAATCTTAAGCTCAAGCAACTGCCATCACATCTGAAATATGCTTACTTGGGAGAGTCATCTACACTCCCTGTGATTATTGCAAATGAGATGACCGAAGTGGAAGAGCAGAGACTACTAAGAGTTTTGCGGAAACATGAAACAACTATTGGGTGGTCTATAGCAGACATCAAAGGGAATAGTCCATCGATAAGTATGCAAAAAATCTTGATGGAAGAAGAGTATAAGCCAACAGTGGAAAATCAGCGCAGATCGAATCCTACCATGAAGGACGTCGTGCGAACAGAGGTATTAAATCACCTTGATGCAGACATCATATATTCAATCTCTGATAGCAAATAGGTTAGTCCGATTCATGTTGTGCCAAAGAAATGAGGGATCACAATGGTAAAGAATGAAAATAATAAGCTGATACTGACAAGGTCAGTCACGGGATGAAGAGTATGCATAGACTACAGGAAGCTGAATAATGCAACTCGAAAAGATCATTTTCCCTTACCCTTCATTGATCAGATGTTGGAAAGACTTGCGAGGCATTCACATTATTGCTTCTTAGATGGATACTTAGGTTATAATCAGATTGCAGTGGCTCCAGAGAATCAGGAGAAGACTACATTTATGTGCTCCTATGGTACCTTTGCATATAGAAGGATTCCATTTGGGTTGTGTAATGCTTCTGCCACATTTAGCGATGCATGATGGCAATCTTTTTAGATATGGTGGAGAAAATCATTGAA
>CAIGRP010070407.1:0-25810 GCA_903798385.1 Fraxinus cuspidata
TGTAACGAAAAAATCTTTGTATTCTTTTTCCATATTATAATAAAATCTTCATTCTTTACAAATTATTTTGTTCTTGTGATCGTTTACTTCATATTATGGTTAAAATTCTTACTTTCTCCAATAAGTTAGTATTAGATTAATTCTGTATCATCTCTATTTTTCACAAGTTTATGAGTTTCTCTTCTAGCGATCTGCATCATAGTGTAAGTCTTTCAAATATGCCATTGTGCAGGCTAGAGACAAGCCAATGATTTGCATGTTATAAAAGTTGATATTTCTTGATGCACGATGAAGAAGAGAAAATATGTTCATAAATGTAAAAAAGGAATTTCCCCAAAAATTTGGAAAATCATTGAGAAGAACAAGGAGGGAGCCAAATATTACATGCCGACGTCGATCGATTATTATGAGATTGAGGTACTTTGTTTCAAGCAAGACTCGTACATTTGACTTCTGTTCAAATAGCCCTCTCTTTCAAATAAAAGATGATGAGTTATTCACATTTCATCTGATAGTCAGAAATAAATTGAAAGCTAAGCAAAGAAAAAGAGAACGAAATAGCTAGAAATATTATTAGAATCACTTTCTTCTAAGTAGGATATATATGTTTGTGTACACAAGTTAAAAAAATTAGTCTTTCTAGCACCATGCCGACTTGGTAAATCATGTGGTGTTTAAAGAGTATATAATTCATCTGTTATAATCTGTGCAGAAAAAAAAAAAAATACTTGCGTGAATAGCAAACTTGGATACACAGGCATGACAAAGGTAGGTCAATTCAAGGCACGAGGGTTGTAAGACCCTCAACTTGGACAAAGACCATCAAATTGATCCTCATCTTTTATTTTTAATGAAACAAATTTAATAACTAGTATAATATTCCTAAATGAACACAAGAAATAAATGAAAGCAATTTCTTGTTATCGATCTTCAACTGCAAGCCTTGATTCTTCACCTTCTTGATATTTCTTGATCTTGATTTAATCTACATTCTAGATTTGTTCTCATCTCCAACTTATATTGAATGTGTCTGTCATTTCGTGATAAAGTTTATGATATAAATGGATTTCGGATGTGAGAAAAAGGTCCTTCAATGGATGCCTTTGTCTTGTATTCCTTCGCGCATGCATGATTATGTCTCCGTGCAGCTTTTAGTATTTTTGTCATATCTTTCTCCTCCAATATCCGATTGAGTCGATTCAAAATATATTGAAAATCTAACTTAAGGAGATAGAATTATAATATAAATTTTTCCAATTTGAATGTTTATTATTTCAAAAATGGGTTTCGATCTCCGGCTAAAAATCTAGAACTTGACTTGTGCAGTTGGAAATTAATTTGTGAAAATTCTTTGATTATGTTTCACTTATTTGACTTGTAATTGCATTCAATTCACCCTATATAATCTTCAACCATCGTTTTATTGTTCTAATCAACTATTGGATATTGTAATTTGGTTTTTGAACTTTAGATTTCCTCCATTTTATCACGTTCTTCGTTCATTTCTTCCAATTTCACTTCTGTTACTGAGTTTTACGTAAAAAATGATAACTACACGAAATTATAATATAATTTATCAAAAGTAATACAAAATATCATAATTTAATGACCAAGATAACTGTACAAAATACACTTATCATGTATTATTCTGTAACTTCGAGATGTAAATTTTTTGAAATAGATTTTTAAAAAATAATTTTTTCGAAGGATGTATGGTTAAAAAGTGTATGTACAAAACTATTTTAATGGGAGAATGTGCGTTTAAAAATAAAAATGTTTACATTTGCTTGGCTGCGTGCAAACAAGGCTTTAGAGCAGGATGTAGGAAGGAGAGTAATATAGCTTGATGGATTTTCTTGAAGGGTGATTTTATGTGCCACATTGTGTCACCTGTATTCATTCTGGGAGAGAATGCTATGTATCATTAATAACTAATCCTCATTTTATGTTACTGGAATCAATATGTTCTTATCTTTTTTATGGACTAGAACATATCATGTATTGTATTTTGCTAGCTGAATGAATTGTAGCTGCTTTAAACAAGGATAAGTTGTGAATACTAGAGGTATCTTTGACTTTTTATGCTTGAAATGTTTGGCATTAAAGTTCCCCAACGTGTATTGTCCATTGCATGTGTCATCCCCAATCTTTAAATACAATAGCATCATAGGTAACAGAGCAATGTTTGGACTTTGGAATCAGCCACCTAAATAAAAGGGGTAAGTTACCTAGCTACGATTTTCACAACTAATCAAATTACAAAGGTTTAATTGCACAAAACGTCCATACGTTTGACATGTAGTGTGCACAACGTCCATAAGTTTCAATTTTTTGCATTTTCACCTATATTTCAACGTTTCATTGTGGAAAACGTCATTTTCACCTATTTTTAACGTAAAATGACCAATATACCCTCATATATTAATAAAACAAAAAAGAAAAGAAAAGAAAAATAAAGAATAAATTGAAATCTTACTCCTAAACTTTTTAAAAAAATTCAAATGAGTCCAAAATTTATGAAAATATTAAAATTAACAAAAAAAAACTCATTCTCTCTTCTCCCCCGCCTCCCTCCGCCACCCCTGCTAAAACCACAGCCACAATAGTTTCAAAAGGACGTCCCCTTATCCAACACCTCAGTCGAAGCCTTCAATAGATCATCCAAATCAAACTTCAAATCGTTTTCCCCACAAACACCAACCCCCTTTTCCCACCACCAAACACGTTAGCTTCTCCTCTGTCCTTCGTCCCCACTGCAGCCGTGAAATTACTGGCAGGCGCATCCATGCCCTCACCCTCCATCGTTTTCTCACGATGAACCCCGACCCCGTACCTCTCAACCCCTGTCATATCCTTCGATCCAGTTCCCTTCCTACCCAATTTCCTACACAAACAGAAAGTAAGCAATAAAATCAAGAAAAGACTGCACCAATTACTATACTAGCAATCAAGCCACCAGAGAGTTTCTTCTTATGCTTTCACTACCACAAGAATTGTCAAGTGGATTACCACATAGTGCATTACCAAGAAATGAACTCTTGGACTTCCTGGAAAACCCTTTAGGAATCTCGCCAGTGAGGTTATTATTCGAAATATTGAATTGGACTAAACTGTGTAAATTTAGGTCAGGAATGGACCCGATAAATAATTTTCTTGCAAGTATAGCGTGCCTAAACGGATCAACTTGTCGAAGGAATGTGAAATCGGGCCAGAAAAATTATTTTCCGCTAGATTTACGCGGACAAGGGATGTAATAGTTAACAAAGAATCCAGGATTTGCCCACTGCTTCGACTGTGGATTTGGCGGATCTATTGAAGGCTTTGGCTATGGTTTTGGGTCAGAGACGTTTGGAACTGCTTCAGCTGTGGTTTTGGCGGAGAGGGGTGGAGGAGGCGAAGGAGAAGATAGAAATAGTTTTTTTTTATTTTTTTTATTTTTAATATTTTCATAAATTTTGGACTCATTTGCAAAAAGTTTAGGAGTAAGATTGCAATTTATTCTTTATTCTTTATTTTTTGTTTTATTTATATATGAGGGTATATTGGTCATTTTACATTAAAAAAAAGTGAAAATGACGTTTTTCGCAATGAAACGTTGAAATAGGGGTGAAAATGCAAAAAAATGAAACGTGGGGACGTTTTGCACACTACACGCCAAACGTAGGGACGTTTTGTGCGATTAAGCCAAATTACAAACATCCAAAAACAAGAAGATCCACATGAGGAACAGCCAAAATACAAAGGACCAAATCCAAACACAACTTTGCTCATGTATTTCATCTTTAGCGGAATGGGTGAAGGGTCAAATGGTTTGGCAATTCCTCACGAGGGGGATGAGTTAAGAGAATTTTCAATAAGAGTTCTGAATTTTCCGACTAACAATACCTTGTCTCTACTTGTAAATCGAGGATCTCAAATTGTAGGTCCTACATCTCTAACTGTAGCTTGTTAATATTTTCTTCATGTTCTTCACATAAGCTTCTAATTCGTTTATATTTCCTTCATATCTTTGCTTTAAATTAAGCAACCTTGGAATTAGTTGCTTTGCCTAGTGACAAATTGGAGGGTCAAACCACGTAAAACAAACACATCCATTGTCCCAAGGGACAAAATTTATTGTTTGAAATGTTTAGTTATTGTTGTCAACAATAGTACTTAGGGATTAGTTTTTCAGATCCGTATAATTTTCACATCGATATACACTCCTTGCCATATTTGAAGTTGGAGATGAGACACAGAGAAGAGGGAGCAAAACTAAGTTGAAAATACTATGTAGGTATATATATTGCAAGAAATTGGATTTCAGAAAAAAAAAAAGTAATAAACAAGTACATTTGGTGAAAAACAAATGGAAGGAATGTTTTAGTGATCCGACGCTTTTACCCTTCTCATTTCAAGAACCTATTTTGGGTCAAATAACACGTGAAGTGCACTTAAGTGAGATGACGGAGAAAACTAACGAATTTCATTAAGGACCTACCATGCCTTTTTACTTAAACATTGGAAATGTCTGATGCCATTGTTTAAAGTTAGGAGTATAGTTTTGCTTAGAACCGGGCCAAATAATAAAGACGAGAATAATATGAGTAATATGAAAATAATGAATCACAAAAAAAACAAGATTTACATGGAAGAGAAGAAGAATTTCATATACCAAGAAAATAAAATTGTATTTGCAAGATTTGATACTCTATATCTAAATCTAAACAATTCTCTCAAATTTCTAATATACACAACGATGATTTAATTGTTATATTGAGTCTATGAAAAGCCTATAACTCGTTGAGTATAGAAGTCTACAACTCGTCGAGTAATAAACAATTGTTATATTGTAGTTATGGATGAAGTAGAGTACAAAAACGTAGTAAAAATCAACAACTTCAAACCCGTAAGGTAGCGCTGCGGAGCGCAGGAGGGCCAGCATTAGGGTGTCAGCCTTGCTATCTCCAAAGCAGGCTGTCGGCGCCCAGGTGTCCTGTCTCCCAGGGTTACGAAAGTTTTGTGAAAATCATCCATTCCAAAGCCATCTCCCTAATCAAGCTTCCAATCCATGATGAAATTTGATCCCTTATCAATCTATACTTCCAAACCAAAATTATCTAGGCTTCGTCTATGAGTCAAACTTCCAAATCAAATGAAATTTGAGTCACAATCTAACAAACTCCACATTAACACAAATTCCATAGCAATGAATTAAATTTTCACTTTTCAAGTCATTCTCTAATTCTTCCACCATGACACTTTCGGGCACACCATGCCTCTGCTAGGAATACTCAACAACTATGAACTAAATTCAAGCACTACATACCAGTAGAACTACCTTGCGCCCCACCTTGCTTGAATCATCCCCTTCATTTCCAACTCCAACCGAGTCACCAAAACTTCTTGAATCACCATGAGCACTTCCAACTCCGCCTAAGTTGTCAAATATGCTCAAATCACCACGAGTAACGCGATCTCAACCAACTCAAGAGTTACTGCTTGTCAAACCATAAGCTGCAGGTGCTTTCACAATAACTATCGAACCTTGTAAATCATATAATCGGGACTTTCTCGTCCCTTTAACACAATCCTGACACACTTGCTAATTTTTGAACTCCACCTCCACTAGTGTACATGCATCATTTTGAATCAAGAGTACTCAAAGAGATAATATTTCTATTTAAATCGAAACATGTCTCACTAAACCAAGTGTTCTGATTGTTTCATCAAATATTTTGATTCTGGCCTGACCAATACCAGCTATTTTACAAGGCTCAAATTTTCCATCACCACAGAACCATTTGTAACTATTTCATATGAAGAAAACCAAGTCGTATCAAGAATCCAATCATTGTCAGGTTTGGAGTCACCGTCAGAAATCACTAAAAGATCTCTACCACTGCAGTATTTTTCTGCAATAATGGCTTCATCAGAATTTTCGATTGTCCATTATGATTTGTAGTAGCAAATTTATTCCAGTTTTGCCTCTTATAGCAATCATTTTTCATGTTTCCCTTGTTGTTACAATACCAACAGACTTTATCGCTATTGCTATCCTTAACTCTACCCCTTTCATGATCACATGTTTTCTTCTCAAGATTAATAAGACCTTTTGCCTGAGATGTTTCATTTTTTCCTTAAAATAAAGTACATCATATACCTTATCTATAATGAGAGTATCCCTATTATAGAAAATAATATCTCTAAAAGTCACATATGAATGAGGTAACTAACATAAAAATATCAGTCCTTAATCATCTTCATCATACTTGTCCTTCATGGTCTCTAAGTTAGTGACGATTTCCTTGAACACCAATGGATGATTTTCCAAAAATTCACCTTCCGTCAAGCGATAAGACAACAAGTACTACTTTAAGTGTAACTTACTTATAAAGCTCTTGTCTTACAAAGCTACTCCAATTTTAACTGCAATCCAGCGGCACTTTTTTTTCATTTACAACATTCTGAAAATTTTGATTAGAAAGATGAAGACGTATCTATGATTGCATTGTTTCTCCTTCGAAATCATTGTTCCGGGCATTATATTCACCCCCAACAAAGCATTATCCAAGTCCAATTGAGTAATAACTGCTCGCATCTTCATTTGCCACAAAAATCTACCGTTGCGATCCAAAAGTAAAATCTAAAATTTCAAAGTTGCCATCTTTGAAACAATTGACCTTGCTCAAACATCGTTTTAATGACTAATTTGGACCTCCCAAGAAACCGCAAAAAAATCTTGGCTCTGATACTAATTGTTGGGAACAAACAAGATACCATAATCGCTTTGATACCAATTTGTTGAGAACCGGGCCAAATAATAAAGACGAAAATAATATAAACAATATAAAAATAATGGATCATAAAGAAAACATATTTTATGTGGAAGATGAGAATTTCTTATACCAAGAAACTATAATTGTGTTTACAAGATTTGATACTCTCAATCTAAATCTAAACAATTATCTCAAATTTCTAATGTATACAATAATAATTTAATTGTTATGTTGAGTTTATGAAGAGCGTACTCTTCATAGAGTAATATAAGAGCCAAAACTTGGAGATATAGATGAGGTAGAGCACAAAAATGCCGTAAAAATCAACAAAGAGACCTCTTCAAACTCGTTGGTGGCGCCGCGACATTACCCACCCGACGCAACGGAGCCACAGCCAGCACTGGGGCGCCGACCTTGCTGCCTCCAAAATAGGCATTCGGTGCCTAGGTGCCGCGACCAAGCGCCCCGTCTCCGTCCTAATGCTTCCAAAACACTTTTTTCATCCATTCCAAAGTCATCTCTTCAATCAAACTCTCAGTTTATGATGAAATTTGATCTCTTATCAGTCTGGACTTCCACTAATAAGTTCAATCATTTTTGAAAGGTTGGAAACGAAATATACAATTATCCTTTTATTTTTTTATAAAGTAATATTATTTAGTACAACTATTTTACGACGTCGGTCTATATGACGCTAAACGTTATTAAATGAGAGGAACATCTAAATGAGTTATATGATTCTACTTTTTATTGTGCCCAACATCTTGTGATATTTAAAGTCGTGTTCTAAAATTATTGATGTTAAATAGTGATATAAGATGACATTAATAATTTGTTACGATAGTCATTGAGGTAAAGAACTACTTGATATGTATCCTATGAAGAGCACCATGTGAAAGGCCGTCTAACCCAACACATGAGCGCTCTACTATCACATAGGTTGTCTACCACTATGAGGCCACTACCCCCATGAGGCAGCCTACCACCATGAGGCCGTCGACCCCCATGATACCCTCTACATTCACATATGTCTACCACTATGAGGCGCCACCACCATGAGGTTGTCAACCCTCATGAGACCCTCTACGTTCACATAGGCCGTCTACCACCATGAGGCCAACGCTACACTTAACCATACAAATAGCATTGAGTTGGACATGAACCACTCAACGGCAAACGTTGGCACAACCAACCGCTTGAGGAGTGGGGGTCATCCCATCAGAACATGGAGAAAGTGGGAAAATTTAAGTGGGACACGTGGCACCATTAACTGTTGAACAAGTGCGTTGCATTAGGTGTCTATTAATACCCCTAAGGTGAGAAAGGTATGGCTCTTTTGAAACCCGAACAGTTTGAATTACAATTATACTCTCTTCCTACTTTCCTAAACCAACTACTGATTCTCACGCCGAATGTACAATTGGGGAAATAGTCCCGACCTTATTTTGCAGGTAGCATTCACTGATCGGAGCACCCGGAATACCCGACACGTCAAAGAGAACGCGGGGGTTTATAAATCCTTCGACAGTCAAGCATTTTGCTTATAGTCGACACAGCAAGCACGGAACATGAAGAAAGCTGGATAGACCCACTACTAGGCTACCGACGGAGAACAAATTGCCGAATGATACATCTAATGCTAGAAGGTTGAAAACCAGGGCAGCCCCATTCACAATAATTGATGGGCATTTATACAAGCGAGGATTTACCATGCCATACCTAAAACGTTTGCGTCCGACTGAAGCTCATGATGTGTTACTCGAAATACACTCGGGAATTTGTGGTAATCACTAGTGGTGAACAACCTTGCCTTCAATGCTCTGCGACATGGGTATTACTGGCCCACAATGAAAGAGGATGCCAAGAAATTTGTGAGGAAGTGCGATGCACGTCAGCGTCATGAAAATTTGATTCATGTCCCCACTGAACAACAGTCGGCCATTTTTGGAGTAAGTCATTTCTTTCAGTGGGGGATGGATATTTTAGGGCCTTTGCCTGTAGCCAAAGGGCAGAGAAAGTTCTTGCTGATAGCTAAGCAGAGCCTATGGCTATTATTACAACATCAAAAGTACAGAGCTTTATTTGAAAGAACATTATTTGCAGGCTTGACATACCAAGAGTCCTCATCACCGACAACGGCAAGTAGTTTGACATTCACGGCTTCAAAGCTTTTTGCTCAAGTTATCGTATAGATCACAAACTCACTTCCGTGGCTTATCCCCAATCAAATGGGCAGGCGGAAGTAACAAATCGAGTGATCTTGTGGGATCTCAAAACAACATTGGAGAATGAAAAGGGGCTTTGAGCAGACGAATTACCTAATTTTCTGTGGGCGTATCACACTACCCCACGAAAAACCACAGGAGAAACACCTTTCAAGTTATCCTTCGGGATGGAGACTGTTGTCCCAGTAGAATTCCTAAACAAGACTGGTAGAATGAAAGCCAAGTAGGTCGACATAGGTACAATGGGGGAAAAAGTCCCGACCTTATTTTGCAAGTAGCATTCACTGATCGGAGCACCCGAAACACCCTACACGTCAAGGAGAACGCGGAAGTTTATCTCGCTGCAATTTCAAATAGCATTATATATATATATAGTTTGGTCCGAATTAAAATTAAAATTTTAATTTAAGTCAACAATTAATTTTAACCACACATTTTTTGAGATCCACAATTTTTAACCACTCATTGAATCAATTTTTTTATCAAAATTTACTAAAAAATTGTTTTTAATATCCACCAAACAGAGGTATAATTTTACCCTCGGCACTTCGAAGAAGACTCGAACTAAGGTCAATAACCTATTAAGCCTTGAATATGCTTCAATTAATTTTTGTATATATTAATGGTGTATTAGATATGATACATAGTATGATTCTAGTTAACTTTAAAGTCAATTTCTTACAAATAATAGCACTCTTGGCTGAGTACGTGATACACTTTAGAATACCAAGCCAATTAGATACTTTGTTGTAACAAATTAATGACTTTTCATGAATTAGTACGTATATATAAAACAAATGACGACAATATCATCAATTATATTATCGACGATTATTCTCCCTAATGATCGACAAATAAGTCATTGATATGACTGACTCAAGTTCATCTATTTTTATCAAAAATTATCGGTAATCGTCAATAATATTATTGATGATATTGTCATAGTTCATCTTATTTACATAAATTACAATAAATTCATTGAAAAAGAAAAAGAAAATAAAAACTAACTTATACGTCTATAATATTATAAATAAAAGAAATTGAAATGATAGGGAGCAGTGGCAGATCTAAAAATTTGAGTGAGTTAGGACGGTCGTTGACCGTCAACAATCACAATAGTGAGATCGTTTATTAATATTTAATTAAATAATATTACATGGCCAGACATTCCGATTCCTATTTACTATTGGGTCCTAAGTCTTTATAAATCAGACCAACTACCTGTCTTCTTTGTATTCTGCATGCTAATAGCCATGTGAGAAACTCAAGAACACATTAACGGTGAGATGAAGTTAACTTAAATTGTTATCAAATATTGGAAATTTTCTTGCTGAATTTTATCTACTCAAATTATTGTTCTTTTTTAATTACTTCTTATTTTCTGCCTTCATCTTTTTATATTCGCTCATATTAATACAAAAATATTAATATATACTATCCAAGTACCATGTTAAACAATGTCGTCTTAAATCTTATGGCATTGAAGAGATATTTGCTATGTTTTTCCTTATTTACACGTCAACCACAACACTTACTGAAGGTTGCAAAGCCAAAAATATTGAGATTTTAGTAAATTAATCACTTCCGTCTTTAAGACCAAAGAAAATTATACTAGAGTAAAATTAGAATTTATACAATTTTGATACACCACTTAATTGACTAATAATATAATATTTCCACTTAATGGACCATTCAGCAACTTCTCTCAATTCACCCACAATGTCACTTCACTCGATCTCACTTCTCTCTCTATGCACTATTTCTCTCATACCCATACCCATACCCATACCCATACCCACGCCCTTTCTATTTATCCCATTTTCTCTTCTCTCATTTATATCCTGTCTCTCTCACCTTCTTAGCGTACACGTACATATTTCTAGAGAATTCTACCAAAAAATAACTTTTTAATTCCTCCATATTCTTCAGCTACGGCAGTGGAAAGCAAAAAGTTTAGAAAATTCCAGCAGCTTCTAGTATGTCGGCAAAAATCGAAATGATCGGTGATTTGTTTTTAATTTATTTTTTTTTCCACTAAATTTATCGAGGACAAAGATTATTGCTTTGGTGCTTAACGTTATTATTTTCTATGTTAATAGTCAACTGATGTTTATGTTGGGAAAAATATTAATTTGTCATGTGGGTCGACATACATAATTAATTACGTACATAGATTATCTTAAAGTTAAGTTAAAATTAAAGTGATCTACTAAAAAATTAAGTAATCGGGCTCTGAACATCTAAATAAAGTGTGAGCGTGATTATATGTATATAAATTAGATTCATTAAAATTGTATTTCATGATGAGCTGAAATACATATAAAAATAAATGGGGCTATGATCCTCAATTCACATGTGATTCTTATTCTTTGTATCATCTCATTAACATAGGAATATAAGAGAAAACATATTAAAAGGAAAGATACAAAACCCACAATCAATAATAGAAAATCAATCAAGAAAAGGTATTGAAGCAATCAAAATTACAAAGTAAGAAGTCAAAGTCAAAAGTAAGAATTCAAGAATCAAAAGAGACAATATTCAATATTAAAGATAAAAAAAAAACTAAAATGAAGAGATTGCAGTTGATCTTCAAAATTCAAGATCAGGCGTTAAAAAATCATTCCCGATAAATTAAGGTGTGTTATGCATTTAATAATTCTCATAGTAATTTGATATGGATGATCTGTTAATAAAGTAATTCGGTTTTCAAATTCTTGAGATTTTAAGTTTTAATAAAATCTACCAAGTGATATCAAAGTCCACTCTATACTAAATCAACGAGAATAAAGGAAGAACTTTATGGTTGAAATTTATAAATTAAACTTTGGAATTTTTTTAATTTGGAATATGAATTTTAGCCATGAATTTTGAAATCCGGAATTTTGAAAGCAAGAATTTCTTGGTTGAATTTCATACTCTGGATTCCTCAATTTTTGAGATGTGAATTGTAACCTTAAAATTCAAAATTTGGTTTAAAAAAATTGTGAGTCCCATAACATCACCCCAACACTGTGGCATTACAACTTCAGCCACATGGCAGCGTCGCGACGCTGGGAAATGTTACTATTCATAATTTTTTTTTAAAAAACAAAAATAAAAAGAAAAGGAGGGCAATCATATTCAAATTTTGGTACTAAAATTTCTTTCGGATTACTAATTTTTTAAAAAAGATTGATTGAAACAACATTTTACCATAGTAATTTCTTTTGTCTAAATTAATTTATTTAGAATATTAGCAAGGTTGTGTGCACGTAATTCATGCGATATTCACCAACCCAAAGAATGGTTAATATTTGGCCGAATTATTTGTACATATGTGGTAATAAATATGTGACAATTATAAAATTTCTTTTTGTGTGAACATTGAATTGGTATAAAGATAGACTTAATGTTTGACATGATTTATTGCCAATATTTGATTATTATAACATGAGTATCACTTACAAGTTGATATTTCCGTACAAAGACTAAATGCCAATCCTATGTTCGATCTCTTGTGATGGAGTCCACCATTATTTGAATATATTGACTGTCTAATACGAATTTCCATGTGAACGTGTTAATTAGGTTTAAGTTCTATATTTAGTTAATTCATCAACTTCTGTAATATTTGCCAACATTAAAGTTTAAGGGTTGGAAAGAGAACGTTTGTAACATTATTGGCAGCATGGATTTAGATCTCGCGTTAAGAACTGAACAACCCACTATTCTTACGGATAGAAGTTTCGCTAATAAAAAAGGATTCGGATAAATGTGATCATTTAAACCGCATAAATCTTATGATCATGAAGTGTGAACTTTCAGCAACATTTAGGGCACTATGTCCGATAAGGTAACTACCTTCAAGAATTTTTTTAAAGAAATTGAAAAACTCTTTGCAAAATGCGATAACGCCAAAACTAGTACGCTTCCAACGAATTTGGTTTCACTAAAGTGTAAGGTTTAAGAAAATATAAGAGAGTACATAATAGAAATGTCTCATCTTGCTTCAAAACTAAATGCATTAAAGTTTGAGCTGTTTGATAACTTGCTTATGCAATTGATTTTGATTTCTTTTTTTTGCACAATTTAATTAATTTTAAGGTCAGTTACAACTGTCAAAAGGGGAAATGGACTCTTGATGAGGTTATTTCATATTATGTGCAAGAAGAAAGTCTAAAGTAAGAGATAACTGAAAGTACTCACTTGGCAAGTACTTCTAAAAACAAGTTAAAGAATAATGAAGTTGTATCTGGTTCAGCTTAAAAGAAATAGCAAAAGCCTGTAAATGATAAATCATCAAGCTGTTACTTTTGTGAAAATTTGGCATATATGAAGAGGGACTGTACTAAATACCACGCTTGGTGTGTAAAGAAAAGTACATTTCTTACTTTGGTTTATTATATGGCTAATTTAGTTTCAATACAAAAACACACTTGATGGATAAATTCTGGTACCATTAATTATATAATTATGTAGAGTTGCCTGAACTTCTAAAGCCAATTGATGCTGAAAAATTCATCTATGTGGGGTGAGGGAAAATCAAAGTTGAGGCTATAAGGTGTTTTAGATTATCATTGAAAATTGGTTATTATTTTAATTTGAAAGAGATATTTGCGGTAACGTCTTTTAGACGAAATTTGGTTTCTGTCTTTACGTTGGACAAATGTGATTACTCTGTTCAATTGAAAATGGTTAATATAGTATTTTTCTTAATTCAAATATTGTACGTACCAGTTCTTTATCTGGTTATGATAATCTATATTTTCTTAATATGATTGAATCTTGTAAAGAGACATTGTATGTGAATTCACGTAGTATTAAATGTAATTCAACCAATGAGAATATTGCTTCGTTATGGAACAAGCATTTAGATCACATCTCCCAAAAGAGAATGGAAAAGCTTGTGTCATAAGGAATTCTTGATCCACTTAATTTTTCAGACTTAAGTGTTTATGTTAATTACATTAAAGAGAAGCAAACAAGTATAAGGAGATTAGGTGCCAATAAAACTTCAGACGTCTTAGAACTAATGCATACAAATATCTGTGGATTATTCCCTTCGACTTCTTGAAATGGTCAACAATCATTTATTACATTCATAAACGATTTTTTCTCATATGACTATTTGTATCTTATACATGAGAAATTCCAATGACTGGACATGTTGAAGGCTTACAAGGTTGGGTTGAAAATCAACTCAGTAAAAGAAAAAACACATCAGATCATGAGAACAATGTCAAAGGTCTTTTACTAAATTCTTAGAGCAATGTAGAATTGCCCCCATAATACACCATTCCAAGGTTCCCTAGTATAAATGGTGTTACTGATAGACGAAACGGAATATTTAAGGACATGGTGAGGAGTATGATTAGTCATTTCACCTTACTAGAATCTCACTAGGACGAAGCACTAAAGACTGTAGCTTAAATTCTCAATAAAGTTCCAAGTAAATCAACTATTAAGGGGTTACAATTTTTTTATAGATCCCACTATTTGATCAATCTTCGAAACGGAAAATGTCCAATTATTTGAGGATGTAGAGTTCACGGAGGAGATAAGATTTTAAGGTTCAGGATTTTATCTTTGAGGAATGATATGTATATATATTTTTTGTTGCAACTGACAATGATCAGAACTAGGAACAAATTCTTACATCAAATCTTATTAAAAAACATACAATATTATAAAATCTGTTATACACAATGAAGACGTTTTTCCGAAAGAACAAACTCAACAATCTCAAGAATAAATGCCATTAAGGAAATCTACTATAAGAAGGAGAAATACAATTTCAGATGATTTTATAGTCTTTCTCCAATAAAGTAAGGATGGCATTGGATTGATGGAAGAAAATCCGTTCAATCAACTTTCGTCAAGCTAGACAACGAAATTCTCAAGAGTAGATTGATGCTGTGAATAAAGAGACAGAGTCTATGGAAGAAAATGATGTTTGGGAACTCATCCCATTGCTTGAAAGTGTGAAACTCATTAGTTGTAAATTTATATTTGAAACAAGAGGGATTAGAGAGTGATGTAGAGATATATAAGACTCATCTTATTACAGATGGCTTTACTCAAACGGAACGTATTGACTTTGAAAAGACTTTCTCTCCGGTTTCTACGAAATACATTTATATGACTATTATGTTCCTTGTGACACATTTTGATTTTGAACTACATCTGATGGTTTAAAGAAATTCATCTATGGGTTTAAGCAAGTTTCTCGTCAATGACATCAGGAATTTTATCAAATAATTATCTCGTTTGATTTTGGGATAAATGCAGTTGATGGTTGTGTATATCACAAGTTCAATAAGAGTAAGCATATTTTTCTGGTATTGTATGTTGATGACATATTGCTGGCCTGTATAATATACGCTTATTGTACGAAATCAAGTGATTTTTGTCATGGATTTTTGAAATGAAAAATCTTGGTGATGTTTATTTTGTATTAAGGATACAGATACACATTGATCGTTCTCGGGATATTTTTTAAATTATTAAAAAGATTTATATCGATAAGATTGTTAAAGAGATTTATGATGCATGAATGTAAATCAGGTGATATCCCTATTGTTTAGGGAGATTAGTTTAGTCCCACTCAATGCCCTAAGGATAAAATTAAAGAAAAAGGAAATACAAAAAATTCTCCACGTTTCAGCAGTTTGGAGTTTAATGTATGCTTATGTTTGCACATATTCGGATATAGCATTCATTGTTCGAATGCTGGACATATATTTAAGTAATTCTAGGATGAATAATTGGAAAGTAATTCAGTATCTATAGAGAACTAATGATTACATGATCACAAATAGAAAATTAGATTAATTGGAGATCATTGTATATTATGATTCAGATCATAGAATATGACTGTAGAACTTTGTCACTGCGCTGCACATTTTGGATGGAATTGAAAGACCGCTTAAGTAATTATGTGACAATGGGAGTTCGTATTCCAACATGAGCTCGATGATGTCAAAATTTATAGACATTAAGTTCCTAGTTGTTAAGGAAATAATTCAAAGTTGTCATGTTTCTATAAAACATACTAGGACAAACTCCGAGATTGCGGATTTACTTACTAAAAGGCTATCACTCAGGTTTTTCATGAGCATACTACTCATATGGGTGTTGCATCTTTTGATGATATGAAACTTTAGTGGAGTTTGTATTTGACTATTGTCTGATTCGAACACATCTTATGTTTACTGATATTTAGGATATTTTTTTGGGAATTAAGTATTCAGTTCGATTTCACTTTGATTAAAGTTTGGTTTTATCTCATTAAAGAATAAGGTATTACCATTTGGAAAATAGGCATGTTTGGATAATATTATATGTAATTTTCATACTTGATCTATGTTATTTGATTGTGTTGATATAGATGACTATTGATGTGTTTAGTTATAATACTTGTAACGAAGACCATTTTGATCCTATAATGACATAATTAATGAACGAAGTTGTTCGATATTACTTTTACTTATGATAGCAAAAATGTTATTCTCATAAGATTATACACATTTATATAGTAACATATGTGGGGCAAGTGAAAGATTGTTGAGAATAAATATTAATTTGTCATGTGAGCCGACATATGTAATTAATTATGTATGAATGCTATCTTAAAATTAAGCTCAAAATTAAAATGATCAAATAAAAAATTAAGTAATTGAATTTTGAGTATCTAAATAAAGTGTGGAGCTGATTATATGTGTAGAGACCGGATCTATTAGGGTTGTATTTTATAATGGGCCGAAATATATATATATATATAAATTATAAATAGGGTTATTGTTCCAAATTTATAAGTGATTCTTATTCTCTGTATCATTCCATCAATACAATAATATAAGAGAGAATATATTGAAAATTAAGATTCAAAACCCACAATCAAGAATAGCAAATCAACAATAACAAAGAAGTTATTAAAGCAATCAAGATTAGAGAGCCAGAATCTAAAGTAAAAAAGAAGAATTCAAGAATCAAAATAGGCAATATTCGAGATTAAAGAACAAGAAACCAAATATTAAGAGATTGCAGTTGATATTCAAGATTCAGAATCAAGATCAAGCACTAAAGAATTATCCCGACAAATTAAGATATATTCCGCATTTAATAATTATCTTGGTGATTTAACATGGATGATCTGAACAATAAAGTAATTAGGTTGTCAAATTCTTGAAATTTAAAGTTTCAATAAAATCTAACAAGTTTAATCTCAGCCAAAAATTTGAAGAAGAATAAGCAAATTATCTACCTAAAAATGCAGAAGGTCATTATCGATCTTCCTCTGGTCGGCCTCGACTGTACAATCAGTGGCTTAAAATGGCCATTTTATGGGCTATTTCGTCTCTTAGGATAGTAAGTAGCTACACTTTTAGGCGGATTACATTTTATGAAAGGTGGAACCAATAAATGGTTGGTAGCACTTTTAAGTAATGTGGGATTTCCAGCTCTTATCCCATTCGTTTTGAGCTCTAAAAAAAGGCTGTCTGTAAACTGCTCATCGACAACCGGATACAATTTACCCACAAAAGTATAGATTTTTGGCGTAGTCAGCATGGGCGGCTGCAGTGACTTGTCAGGTGCGGCCCCGCCGTTGATAGGGGGTGTTCCATAATGGAGACAAATGTTAGGGGATTTTATGTTAATTACCCACTTTTAGAGCCCAAACACTCCATACTACTTCCCATATGTTGGATAAAATAAAACTTTAAACAAAACATTTGATTATTCTAAATTATATATTTATTAATGAATGACCACTATGCCACTGTAACCTTAATTATTAAGACCATTGTATCCCTTGCAGCTCTAATTCTTCTTTATAAATATAAGGTTTTAGTTTTCAATAAAATACACAAGTCTATTGACTTTTTTACTTTCTTCTCTTTTTCTTTCTATTTTATAACACGTTATCAACACAAAATTCTAGCCAGTTAGCAAAATTTATTCCTCTTTATGCTCACAAGATTCTAGTTAGTTGAGGTAGAAAAAAAGATTTTTTTTCCTTCAATCAAAGAAAGTCAATAAGTTCTAGACAATTGAGTTTACAAAGAAACTCTTTTTTTTTTCTACTCAAAGAAAATGTAAGTATTCTCTTAACATTAGATTACATAAGAAAATGATATAGTTATTCGATATGATTATATCGATTTGACTATGCCAATTAATGATAGATAAATATTTGCTTGAGTGTAAATTTTTTCATTCAAAAGAATTAATTTAAATCAATATTCATAAAGAAAATTGTAGTAATTTTTGAAAAATATATTATATTTGTATTATTTTGATACTCCTAAATAAGTATAAATTCAAACATGCAATTTTTTAAAATATATTGTATTGTTACTCTTAAAAATATATATACAACATTTTTTGCATATCATATCGTTGACGAATTTCATATCAATATTTTTGTGAAACATGACTCTTTTTAAACAATATTTTAGAGAAATATTGTGTTAATATCGTATCAATATTTTTATTCCTCTTTATGTTCACAAATCTCTAGTCAGTTGAGGTAGAAAAAAATATTTTTTCCTTCAATCAAAGAAAGTCAAGAAGTTCTAGACAATTGAGTTTACAAAGAAACTCTTTTCTACTTAAAGAAAATGTTACTATTATCTTAACATTAAATTACATAAGAAAATGATATAGTTATTCGATCTTACCAATTTATAATAGACAAATATTTGCTTGAATGTAATTTTTTTCATTCAATATTTTATTACAATATTCCAGAAGAATATTGTATTATTATTCTTGAAAAGAATTAATTTAAATCAATATTTCAAAAGAATATTGTAGTATTGTTTGAAAATAAATATTATATTTGTATTATTTTGATACTCCTAAATAAGCATAAATTCACACATGCAATATTAAAATAATAATGTATTGTTACTCTTAAAAATATATATACAACATTTTTTTGTATATCATGTCGTTGAAGAATTTCATATCGATATTTTTGTGAAACATGACTCTATTTAAACAATATTTTAGAGAATATTGTGTTAATATCGTATTGATGTTTTTATTCCTCTTTATGTTCACAAATCTCTAGTTAGTTGAGGTAGAAAAAAATAATTTTTCCTTCAATCAAAGAAAGTTAAGAAGTTCCAGACAAGTGAATTTACAAAGGAACCCTTTTTTTCCGTTTAAAGAAAATATCAGTATTCTCTTAATATTAAATTACATAAGAAAATCGTATAGTTATTCGATCTGACTATATCGACTTGACTATACCAATTTATAATAGATAAAAATTTGCTTGAATGTAAATTTTTTTCATTCAATATTCACTTACAATATTCCAGAAGAATATTATATTATTATTCATGGAAAGAATTAATTTAAATCAATATTCCAAAAGAATATTGTAGTATTGCTTGAAAATGAATATTATATTTGTATTATTTTGATACTCCTAAAGAAGCATAAATTCACACATGTAATATTTAAAATAATGTTGTATTGTTACTCTTAAAAATATAGACAACGTTTTTTGCATATCGTATAGTTGACGAATTTCGTATTGATATTTTAAATAGTTATAAACCTTTTACATCTTAAAGTTCTGAATAATATTTGTTGATTCCTAAATAAAAGCATGGAGTTATACAAATCAATATTCTAGAAGATTATTTAGATTATACTCATGAAAAGACATAATTGTATATACTATAGAAAAATGTATTCTTATTTCGGAATTAATAATACAAAAGTTCATAGAATGTGGACAACCTTCTCAGCTATGATCAAAACTTTGATATCTCAGCATTTCTTGGTGTGATCATCATGAAATTTGATTTGCAGGTTCATAACTCATTGTTCGTGAAAATTTGTATGTTACACAACATCCAAATTCTTAAAAATAAAAATAAAAATTCATTGATTGATGACCTTAGTGTCAAAATATATGTTTCGGAACGCCACGTACCTAATCTATTGATTCCTATCCACAAGTTCGTATATTCTTTTGAATTGATTGTTCAATATAAGAATTGCATATTGTCTCAATTTCACAAATTTCTTGATATGTATTTTTCAATTGATAAACAATCACATTTTCATTAATTGATTGTTATATATAGATTATAATCATTATAACGTGTATATTCAATTTCTATATTTGATTTGCATGATATAATTAATCACAACAGAAAATAATTATTTGTACATATTTAATTGATATGTTTTATTTGTTCTTGCTCACAAAGAAGCACAACTTAATACTATTCTAAAAGAATACCACTTGCTCCTGAAGAGAATATCATTACTATTTTAATATTTTAGAAGAATACTGATCAATTGCTCCACAAAAAGCATATTTTATATTAAATTAATATATTAGAAGAATATTCAATTGTAGTTCTTGAACAAAACACGATTCAAATATTTAAATATTCCAAAAGAATACTACGGAATTGTTTGAATCAATTTCTACAAATCAATATTAAAAAAGAATATTGCATTGCTCCAGAAGTACAATTCTCTATTTATTAATATTCTTGAAGAATATTTTATTGTTCTTGAAGAACCCCAAATTTAGACATTAACATATTAAATTAATATTTCAGTTAAATATTGCTTGTTCCCGAATAACGAATTTTATGAGATCTAGTATATTTGATTTGAGAAGTTTTGAAGATCTAATATTATTTTAATTTATGATTTATATGCTCCCAAAGAAGCATAATATGTTATATCAATATTCTGACAGAATATTATATAATTATTGTACAAGAAGTAAAATGTTATAAATATCAATATTCTATAAGAATATTGTATTATTACTCGTTGAAGAGTATACATTTTAAATCTATATTTTGGAAGAATATTTGTTTATAATTATCATTCATACATAACTTTTTTTAGTTAATCCTAAAGAAGCACAAATTCGGACATTACCATATCTCGAAAGAATATTATTTTATTATTTTTTAAGAAGGCAATATAACTGAAATCAATGTTATAAAAAATATTTTCGTATTGAAAAAAGAATTTATACTTTAATATTTAAAGATAATAAGCCCATGTTTGGTCCGGTTTAAAATCTGATTTTAATTCAAGTCAATGTCAAAGTCAAACAATCAATATCAACTACATCTTTTATGGATCCCACAACTTTTTAACCACACATTTCAAAAACTTCTATCAAAATCTACTAAAAATCTAATTTTAATCACAACCAAACACCATCTAAATGTTGTGTTATTGCTTTTGAAAAGTATATTTTATAAGTTTTAATTCTTGAATAATTGTGCTCCCGAAGTAGCACAAATTTCAAAAAAATCATATAATTTATAATCATATTTAATTATGTTTATACTCTCAAAGAAATATAACTAAATAAGATATAATTAAATATTTTATTGATATTTTAGATAAATGATACCACTACCTTATCATATAAATATTCAAGAAAAATATTGCAACATTGTTTCTAGAATATAATCTATTTATACATGTCAATATTTCAAAAGAATATCACGTTTAATCGAGTAAATAAAATGTATTTCTGACTAATGGTAAAAACTAATATGAGATTCTACGAATTCTTATTCAAAGCTTCAAAAGAATCAATGTTGTGTGATATGGGAAGACTAACTTATTATTGCTAGTAATTTATTTTCTACTAAATAAAAAAAATACAAAATAGTGTTGAACTAGAAATTCTTTTGAAGCAATTGAAACAAATTATTGAACCAGAAATTCAATAACTCTAATATTTTATTATTTTGCATATCCAATTAGATCATCACTAGATCAATAATGATGAAAAATGAATATTCAAATAAACATTTAATGAAGAACCATGAGATTCTTCAATCCAACAAATTCACATAAAATGCTTCTTCTTTGTTTCATAAATTGGTCATTGACCATCGCTAGATAATGTTGGGACTAAATCTTAATAATCTTGAAAATTAATTAAGGTAATATATGGGACCTTGTTACCATCATATTGATCATCTAAATATTATTTATATTTAATAGATATAAAACATCTACTGAATGATTGCATGGTGTTTGCAACTTGAAGTTTGAGAATGTTCAAATTTTAAATTTTGAGCATAATTTTCAGATTATACAATCAAAATACCGTCTTGTTAATGATAATGAGCATAAATTTCAACTTTTTAATTAGTAATAGTTGGGATGACAATAAATGATTTAACATTATTGTTTGTAAAGTGCTTTCAATTAATTTCTTAAATATTATTATTTAAAACAAAGTACTTCTAATTTCTGTTTATGAAATACTATTATTATGTATCATGCCAAAATCAAAGTTCTCCGTATTATAATTGGTTTATGGTTGAAGCCTAATATTTTTCATCTGATGATTTTTGAAAGGGCAATATATGTATAATTGCTCCACCATATTGTACTACAACTGATGTTAAAGAATGCTGAGACTACAAATTTAGTTTAAACCCTCCCTTATAAAATACTATAAGCCCTGGGGTGATATTTTATAATACAGTATGTTGATTGTCAGTTTGATTGAACTATATTCTTAATATTAGCGGGGAAGAAATAAAAAGCTGAAAATAATATACATAATGCATTATTATATTATTTAGGTCATTGCATATTTTTTTTTGAAAGATATTATATTTAAATGTATTTACTGATTAAAGAGATTAACAATATCTTAGACTCCAACTTTAAATGCTCAGACTTAAATTCACGTCTTGGAAGGACAATTCATTAACATTATATTTGATATATCTATGGCACACTTGAATAGTGAATATATTCGATCTAAGAAAAAACTTTGCAAAAGAAAATGGAGCAAATAAGGAAGGTGGTCACATATAAAATGTATATACTCTTGAAGTATGTATAGAGATAACTAATTATAAAATTCCAAAACGAGATTCAAGTATCTAAAATATTAAAAATGAAAATATCTCAATAAGTTATGTCGTTATAAGAAAGAAATAGAATTGAAAAGAAAAAGATGTCGAAATTTTTTTATACATAATATACCGCTTCATATTATGAATAGCAAAGATATCGAAATAAATTTATTGAAACATATCGATCGAAAAAATAATTGGTCAAATAGAAGGACACAATCCTAGTAAAATTGAATTTAATATAGAAACTTGAGTTTCTGGACATGTAGTGCAAAAATTCAAAGGCCCACAATTATATGAAAAGGGAATGAGAAAAATGAAGTCGTAATATGTAATGCACGAATATGAATTTCGCTAAGACCATAGATGAAACAATTACAAGTCCATATCTTGTTATCGTAAGATGCATGAAAATTTAAATGTAATTATAGCCAACTCATGTAGCATGACTATTAATGTTATTTCTAAATGATTTAATATGCTTAAAGCATATAATTTAATTGATAGTGTCGTGAGGGAAATAAATATACGTATTCTTTTTACTTTGACCAAGATTTTGTCCTATTAAATTTTCGTGGCAAAGTTTTTCAGTAAGACAACTTTCGTAGTGTATTCAAATGAATAATATACTCTTTTTCCTTTATTAGAATTTTGTAACAACCCGACCTTTGTGTTCAAGTCATTAACTTACATACTATCGTGTTCCTATAATTTGAACTCTTGACTTTTTCTTTAAGAATGACTTAAGCTAAATCCTGGTGTCAATTTGAACAAGTTGCTCAATTTGTGTCAGGATTCAATTTAAGTCTCTCATATACAAAGATCTTGGGCTTGAATTTTGAGAAATGTGACGAAAGCCGCGAGGGAAAGAGGAAAGATTTCCTCCTAAAAAGGAAAGTACAAAAGAGAACGATCGGGCACAAAGTCTGGTTCGTTACATCAATTGCTCCAAGTAGGTTGTAGACTTATAAATTTGAATCCAACATGCACTTGGATATGAAGATGGGTAATCCACAATGCATATGGATGAGAAGTTGAAGGTCTTGAATCGCTTGATTTAAAAGGTGCGTGTAGCCATAATTCACTATTTCCCATCAAAATATAATATGTTGGTACGCTAAAATTGAAAGTATACGATATGACGACAAATAATATTATAGTGAATAGAATCCCAATCACACGAATAATGTATTATTAATTATTGCTTTAACTAATCCTAACTTAATTTGAATACACTAAAACACTATTGATGATTTTTAAACTATAGAAAGTTAACAAAGGCAACATACTAATGTTCAACAATCTTACTTTGAAATTGATTGATAATCTAAAGTGCTAGGTTTCTCAATTTCATTGGAGCTTTTCTATTTAACTTTTCAAACCACGTTGTGACAACTATTCATGTGTTATCGGCCAAACCTACTTAAACTTGAGAATTTACTATATCTATGTAAATTAAAATACATTCAAGAGCTTTAACTAAGCACGACGATCGCATGAACCGTAAATGTATATCTATACCTCCTATTTGATCTCTAACTCGTACTACACATGCTAAATATGTATTTACCTATTGGTCTGAACACAATTCACATAAAATCCATAACTTGGCTAGAATATACAAATTAATTTAAAATCTCAATTAGGATTAGACAAAAATCAACCCAAACCGCTCAAACCAACCAACCCAATTGGTTTGGGTTGGTTTTTAAGTTCAATTGTATTGGATTGAGTTGGAAAATAAAATTTAGATTGGGTTGAATTAAGTTACAAATTTCAAATTCTATTGTTTACAATTAGCCAATAATTGGTTATACTCGCTCTTCATTCCATCCACTCTACCCTATACCACTTCCACCACCCTCGACACCACCAAAAAACACGAGAATGTTGCTACCACGTGTCATCTCACTACCACCATCAGCACACCACCACTACCACATACATAGATCAACTCTAATGTGCCATCATCACTTGTAATGCACCACAATAGCCACCACTTGCATCATCATTGCCACCACCACCACCTCCTCCAATCCACCAACTTGCCACCATAAACACCACCACATCCCCATCAAATCCAAATTAACACCATCACCACACCACACCATACCACAATTATTTTGTGTTTGTATATTGAAATTAGGGATGTCGAAATGACCCTCCAACTCGGGCTGCCCGTGGCTCGGCCCCGAAAAAACCCAAGTCAAGGCTCGTCTGGGCCAGCCCGGACAAGCCAAGCCAACTCCGCCAAGTTTTTTTTTAAAAAAAAAAAGTTAAAAAAAAGTAAATAACTGCGTTTTGGCCTACATTTGTAGGCTGTGCGTGATAACCTTGAATATTAAAAGAGAGAGAGAGAGAGAGAAAAATAGAGCCAACTCGGCTCGTAAAGGCCCGAGCCATAAGCTCGGGTCGAGTCTAAAATTTTTGGCTCAACAAAAGCTCGGCTCGACTTGGGCAAAAAAAACCCAAATCATTTTTACTCGAGTCAAGTCCAAACTTTTGGTTTTGGCTCGTGGCTCGAGTCATTGACACCTCTAGTTGAAATAGTGTTTTGTAGGGCGAGAGTGTGTGACTTTCTTTTTCAAAATGTAGAGAGAGTGTGTTTTTAGGGGGAAGATATGTAGGTGGTGTGTTATTGATATCCATGTGTGGGGTATGGTTTGAATGGGTTGTATATATGTTTTAAATTATAAAAATAATTATAACCTTGATTTTTGAAAAAAAAAAAACTATGATCTGAATTTTGAAGTTGAAAATTGAAATATAGAGTTCAAGGTAATTTTTCCAATTTCTAAATAGACACAAGTAGTAGAGACTATAGAAGGACTTAGAATGTACAAAGTCAATTTTTTACATAAGTCAGCTGACATAAATACTATGTACAAATACAAAATTATTTGACGATATATTAAAAATTAAGAATATGATGATGAAATCAATGAATCTTAAAAAAAAAAAAAAA